>JAVKPL010009834.1:0-40729 GCA_032173675.1 Gastrolobium villosum
CATAGAACACGTGTACGAATCTGTTCCGATTTCCTTCCCTCGTCTCCGTCTTGTGTTGCTACGAAGCTATGCTCCACCATGTTCTGTTCGACCTCCTCACCCAAGGGTTGGGTTTGGGTTCATGTTCAGCTACCCTTATGTGGCCTTGGAATTCTCACAGCTTGCTTGACTATAAGCAATTAGCTTCCATGGAGTTTTACACTGCTGACTGGAGTTCATGTTGGGAGCAAATTCTGCCTAAACAAACTGGGAGTATGCAAGCAAAGTGGAGATGCAGATCGGGCATTGGGCATTCAACAAAATATAATTCTCCAAGGAAGACTAACCAGTTGCTAGAAGAATTGCAGAAAAAAGGGAGAATGCTACAGGAATGGAGGTACTTTTTATATCATACACTGCAGAGCAAGCATATTCAATTTGAGTCTTCCTTTCAGCAGTGGATTTTTCTTCATCAAATCTATACCCAGATTCTTAAATTTCCAAACAAAATATTGCATCAGTATTATGGTAGTCTAAAAAGGTTGTTATCCTTTTGTGAAGAGGGTATAGTAAGTCTGGACAGATCTCAAGAAGAATTGCAATCTGGATCCTGTTTTAAAGATGAAGTTTTGATGATTATGTATTGCAAGGATGATTATGTATGGGATCCCGGCGGTAGGTTTTGAGGACTTCACTTCACCTTGAGGACAAGGTGAAAGTTTTGTGGGGGAGTATTGATACGACCTCACCTTGCAAGCAAGAAATAAGTGGGCTGGAGAATCATGCTGAGTCAGCAAGTTTGTTAACAAAGAATATTCTAGAGAAAGCTAAACAGAAAACAGTTAGGGACTTGGACATTGGCTGGAAATTCACATTATAAATAGGAGTAGGAAGGGAAAGTTTTGGTATCTGGAATCTTGGGAAATATTGGGATCCTTTTGGATATTGGGAGAGACCCCTGAGCCTCTCGAACTGCTCAGGAATAGCTTTGTAATTGTTTAGTTTCTACAATTCTTCTTCTTCTTCCATTTTAGATTGTAATTTCCTTTTCATATAATACAGAAAATCCAGAAAGTGTTCTTTCTGGGCCAAGATCGCTGTTCTTCTTTTCTGTTATTGTTTTTCTCTGATCTGGTTCCTATCAGTCCTTTATTGTCATTTACTTTTGTATTGCCTGATTAAAAGGCTTGTTAGAAGGATGTGAAAGGGGGACTTTTGATTGTTAAAGAATAATAGTATAGCTGAAAACTTCTGCATTTCCCTGAAAGCCTATTTTCCCTATAATTTTGCATCATTTGGTATCAAAGCTCAGGTTGCCTTAAAGATGGCTGAGCGGGAAAAGCACGCAGGTCGTGGTCGTGGACGAAGAGGTCGTGGCGGCAGAGGACGCGGTCAACCTACCGATGACGATTATTATATTGATGTGAGAGATGCTAAAATTGAGGAAAATGATAGACGGATCCAAGAACTCGAACAACTGCTTGCAGAGGCACAGTTGCACGGGTCAAAAGGGAGACAAAAATCTGAACTGTCATCTCCAGAGGAAGAGGAGGACGAAAATCCATTTTGGAACCGCGAAAAACCACGTAGAGGTCGAACCGGTGATCAACCCTTCACATCCAAATTTGGGATGAAGATCGAGATTCCAGAATTTGAGGGATCAACTCACCCTGATGTATTCATTGACTGGTTACACACCGTCGAGAGGGATTTTGATTTAAAAAAACCTCACAGATGAGCAAAAGGTGAAATTAGTGGCAATCAAATTGAGGAAGCATGCCTCAATCTGGTGGGAACATGTCAAGAAACAAAGAATCAGAGACGGAAAGTCTAAGATTCAAAGGTGGGACAAGATGAAGAAATTGTTGCAACAAAAATTTTTGCTCCCTCAATACAGACAAGAGGCATTTATTGAGTATCATAATTTCAGGCAACGTGATCTTATGTTGGAACAGTACACCACTGAATTTGATCATCTTCGAATGCGTTGTGACATGGTCGAAGAATATGAACAAGTGATTGCTCGATATCTAGGTGGATTGCGGGATGAAATTTCTGATGTTGTGTACCTACAACAGTATTGGTCTTATGAAGATGTGTGCAAACTGTCCTTGAAGGTGGAAGGACAATGTAAAAGAAAGGGTGATAGTTCAAAGTTTCAATCAAGATTTCCTAGAAAGGAATTTGGAGCTAAATCAGTGAGTTCATCAGCAACTTCACCTGCTAAAAGGAGTCCTACGCCTCAAAAAAATATTCCCAACAACGAAGGGTCGAGTAAAGGAAGTAGTGCAGGGAAGAGATGTTTCAAGTGCCAAGGGATTGGACACTTTGCTGCAGATTGTCCAAATAGACAGATTGTGATGTTTGCAGATGCTCCAATTTTTGATGAAGAACCAATCTATGACAATGTAGATGAACAAGAAGAAACAGAATCTGAAGAGGTAGAAATTGCCTATGCTCATACCGGAGAATCAGTAGTCACTCGAAGAGTCTTGAATGAGGATTTGGTGAATGATGAAACGTGGCTTCGGCATATCATTTTCCACACCAAGTGCACCAACGGGGAAAAACATGCAATGTGATTATAGACGGAGGGAGTTGTGAAAACGTGGTTTCTACCACTATGGTAGAAAAATTGGGGCTAAAAACAGAAGCACACCCACAACTTTATAAGCTGTCTTGGCTAAAAAAAGGGAATGAGGTGAGGGTAACCAAAAGATACCTCGTGTGTTTTTCAATTGGGAAAAAATATTCAGATGAGATATGGTGCGATGTCGTTCCTATGGACGCTGGTCACATTTTATAAGGTAGGCCATGGCAATTTGATAGGAAGGAAAAACATGATGGTTTCAAAAATACTTGCACCTTCAAAAAGGATGGTCACCTTATTACACTAGCACCTTCAGATTGGAGGAAGGAATTCTCTACTGTCCAAGTCAGAAATTTTAGAACAGACAAAATTCGCAAATGTAATGCCAGAAGAATTGCCGCCTGGATTACCACCTGAAGAAGTTGACGTCAATAAAGATGACGTAGATTCGAGGGCGAATCTTTTCGTAGTGGGGGAGGATGATGCACTTGAGTCACCATAAGTTCTTATAATTATAGACGTTTTAGTTTTAAGGCTTTTATAATTTTAATAATTGCAGACGTTTCAGTTTACATGACTTTATGTTTGGTTTATGGTTATTTCTGTTTTGTATTAGTTTTAAGACCGTTGATGGTCCTTTATTGTCGGTTACTTTTGTATTTCCTGATTAAAAGGCTTGTTAGAAGGATGTGAAAGGGGGACTTTTGATTGTCTCGAGGTTATCCCGAAAAAACAGTTAACATTCCAGTGGTTAACATCCCATAAGTAAAACTAGTATTGATCTGATGAGCATTGTTGAAATATATAAAACCATTAATGTAACCTCACTTGAAGGGTGGACAATGCACAGGCCCACCTACCTGTGCGAACAAAGAAAATAGGCGTCGAGGATCGAAACCGAGACACGAGACTTTGATATCATGTAAAGAACCAAATCAAACCCAAAAGCTTAAGCTGTTGGGTGAGGTTACATTAATGGTTTTATATATCTCAACAAGCATTAAATGCTAAACATATAGGAATTCTGAAAAGAAAAGAAATTTAAATAAGTAGTCCTCAGAAATTATTAACACATTGGAGTTTAGAATAATAATTAATTCACATAATAAGTTTCTACAAATTGATTGTGTGCATGAGGGGGCACCTACGCAAACATATTTTTCCTGTATCTCGCTTGAAGGAAAAAAATTATGTAAAACAATAGAAATAATTCCATTGGGGATAAGAGAGAGAAAAAAATGGAACTGGGGGGAGAATAAGGAATCCTTCAAAATAGAGAAACAAAAAGAAAGCAAAGATCCAAAGAGGCTTACATCCCATAATATATATAAATATTTTGGAAATATATGAATTAAGAATATGTTACCAAGGCTCAAGTTTTTGGACAACATCTTGTAGATTCAATATTAGGTGGTCAATTGAGGAATCTGTTATCTATTGAATTATGTTTAAAAATTATATTACTGCTAAAGTTTTCTTGTACGAATAATTAGTATTTGTTTGTCATAAAAAGCAAATTGTCTGATAAAAAAATTTGCCTATTAGTGTCACTTGGATATTCAAAGGGGAAGCAGAAGCCAACATCATTGACATGAAATAAATGTAATAGTTTCTCCAACTCAAGCTGTTAAAACCACAAAGTTTAAAATACCTCAAAATTTATTTTAGCAATATAAATGTAACAATAACTTTGTAAAAACCATAATATAATAGGAAGCTTATCATACATACCAAGGAAGTTCTTTGTAACATCTGAAAACTTAGCTTCAGCACAAATCTCCTGGATGACCTTAACTCTAACATCCTTTTTCACAGACAAGTCCTTTATAAAATGTGAAATAACATTACTATTCTTTACCACCTCAACAAATGTGAGAATCTCAGACTCAACCTTTTCCACAGCATTAGTTTTCACTGCTGCAATATACAAAGCAGAGGCATAGTTTCCTGAACCTCCAAACATGGCCACAGGGACCTAAAAAATCAATGAAGCAACAAGAAAATGGGAAAAACAGATCAAACCATCAATAAGGACAAACAAAGTGGAAGAAAAAACAACTTATTTTTTGTAACAAAAACATTTTACTAATATTCATTCAGTCCAAAATAAAATACGATATATGATGAGAAAAATATAAGAACTCCACTTAAATAACTATTCAACCGATTTGAATTTATTCCTTGCAGTTTATCTCAGTTAACTGTACACTCTATCTTCTTCTATTCGATTACCTTAACTTTGTCTTCCTTTTTCCCAGGCACGTTGGCATAATTTCTGGAGACCTGCACAAGCAAAGATGAGATGGGAACAAGTTATTCACAAAAAAAATAAAAAATAAAAATAAAATGCAGCCAAAATGCTGAAACATGATGCAGTAAACTGACTCCAGAGTAAATCAGTCATCCCTGAACCTCAGAACATACAACACTGTAATTTGTCAAAAGGCACGAGAATGCAGGTTCTTATACTTCAAAGAATCAAAGAAAAGGCGCAACGCAATAACAAACAAGAAAAATGGGAGTTTTTTTTTTTTTTTTTTTTAACATAAGGGTAATCAGCTTATATGCATAAAAGGGGTTATCTATCACACACCAACCCATAAAAATGGGGGCCGGGGCGGGGGGTGGATTTCAAAAAAAATCAAGGTCTAACACGTTTGATCACATAGAAAAAAAAATCGAAGTTAAAAAAATGTCAATTTCGAAACATTAACAATCTATGGTATTCTTGAACATTGGTTTAGTGCATCAAACTGAAATCAGAGGAACAAAGAGAGTGTTGAAAAAAAAGATTTAGATCGGTTTTTCACCAGGGGAATGGCAGGGGCAACGAGGGAGCGTTGGATAGTGGATCTCTGGGAAGCAAGAAACCCTAATTTGTCGAAGAGAGAGATCCCCGATCTGACTCGGCTAAACAGCGCCATCACAGCAAGCGATTCGAAACCCTAATTTTCTGAAGATTCTGCGTTTTCTGAGACAAACCCAAAGTGCGAAACCCCAGAGTGATGCTCTGAATAAGGCTGAAGCTGCAGCTGTAGCTGAACGAGTAAATTTGAACACGTGCAGGGCGACTTAATATTTTATCATTTCTATTTTATATTTTCTTTTATTATATTTTTTTGGTACACTCGCCAAAATATCACTCTTTACCAAGTTTTTTTACTCAAATGTCATGCGAACAATATTATTTTCCAATATGCCACATGGACAAGTTCGCTGGGCATTGTAGCGAACTTAATTTGCTGACGTGTCACTTTTCTAGTAGACACCAAGTACCAAGTTCGCTACTTGGGATAGCAAACTTGGTTGGAATGTATAATTCTTATGTATTGCAAGAGGTAGCGAACTTGGTATCCACTATAAACGTGACATGTCAGCAAACTGAGTTCGTTACAATGCCCAACGAACTTGCCCACGTGGCATATTAGAAAATAACACTATTCGCGTGACATTTGAGTAAAAAACTTGATGAACAGTGGCATTTTGGTCACTGTTCATATGTTTTTTAGCTTGTCGACTTTTGTTGGGAATTTGATTTAAAGGGGTTGTTTGGTACAAGGTATTATTTTGGTTGCCTGGGAAAATGATATCGGAAAACTTTTATTCCCACATTTGGTGCAAGTAAAAGTTAAATATTGCTCGGGAAAATTTTATTACCTGCAATTTATTTTACACTACCGAGTTCCAATTGAAAATACCAACTTCTACATGGTATTTTTTTCCCACCCCCGGGAAAGCATTCACACATTTGTTAGTCAAAAATATCCTCGAGCCCTAAAAACATATGACGGTGCTATTCCACACAAAGTTGGATTTGTTGGTTCAAAGTTGTACTTATCAGTGGAGTTGATATCGGTGGATATGAAGATTGAGGAGTTCAAAACTTGAGATGTAATTTGTTCTCTTATTTATGTTGCACAATTCCTCCATGAAAGCAAGCCATTCTCTTCAAATTGCCACTGCCACTATCCTGTTTGGTGTTCTTCCTCTTGATTTTGAAACACTGCTGTAGACTAAATTTAGTCTTCTGGCTTATTATAATAAATTTGTTTATGACGATGCTGGAAATTTAAGGAAGTGGTTTTCTGGGCAAGGTAAAGACAAAAACATGATCTGGTAATATTCAAGAAGAAGATGAATAGTGTGCAAGAAGAGTTCACCGAGTAAAGAAGTCGTTGTTTTTTCACCCAAAAAAAAAAAAAGAAGTCGTTGTTTGCACAGTGGTGTTTTTTTATTTGTTTTGTAATCGTGAGTAAATAGTCACAAATTATGAGGTTATTTTCGTAAATTCATCCCATTAACCAAACATGCACTCAAGAAATTGACTAAAATTCCCGGGAAAATTTTCATCTATCAAATAGTCTTTTGTAAAATTTTCGGGAAATTAATATTCCTACCATATTCCTGGTAATCATGATTCCTGGATAAAAAAAATTCTCCAATACCAAGCTTCCCCTAAATTTTTTGGATTGTTGGAGAAATTATTATTGGTGGGAAAATATGATCGGAAAGTGAGTTTCCCATTAATATTACCAAAAAATATTTGGTGGGGAAAAATATTACTGGAAATGTTGGGTCACTTTTTCTGATAATATATGTTTAGTTGATTGTAAAATATTAGTGAGAATATGGAATAATTTTACAAAAATAACCCATCAAACACCCAACCATCACCATCCCACATTTCAGCCACCACTTTCCCTTCCCACCGACATCCACCTCCCTCAGTTGCCTTCCCATGTTTGTTGTTGTTTCCTGGATGTACTTTTCCATTTCTTGTCCTCAAAGTCTTCCCTTCTTCTTTCCCCGTCTCAACCAAAACTTAACCACACCACTGAGGAGGAGACTAACCTTGTTCATCAATGGCGGATTTCAGTACTTATACCAAACCCCATTTACCATTTTATGAGTTCAGCTCACGGATACAACCAATAACACCTCGCATATTTAAAATACATATTAATAGTTAAATTGTGGGTTAGAGGATATGTTTAGTAAAAACTCTAGTTTTGGTCAAAATATACATAAAGGGTAAAACGGTAAATTAACATATATGTAACCTTGAATTGTAAAATGATAAAATTAGACCTTAATTGAGAAAAATAATACTGAAAAAGGATTCAAATTGGAGTGGATAGGTAAGTTTATGGAAAATTGATGAATAGTAGTATTTTTACCGGGTAAAAATATTGTGGTACAATTGCACCGAAAAACGTGAAAAGTGAGATTAATGCTCTAAGATTGAATATATGTTGGAAAAGATATTTAGAACCAAGAAATATGATTAGTGGTATTAATTTTTGAATTTTGATGATTTTTACGGAAGCGTGCCAACGATGGTTCTTGGCATTATTTATCATTGTTATTCTGTTGTTTATGTAACACCTCATCTCGAACCAGTATGTTGACTTATATAATAACCGTAATTTGGATAATTCAAAATTAGAGAGTTATTATGAGGACCTAAGGATCATTAATTAGATGAGGAAGAAATTATATAAATTTTGATATTCATATTACTGGTATTTTAAACAGGTGGATTTCTAATTGTTAATTTTGACTGCTGATGCAACAATAGACAGTTCACAGTAGAATCACCTTAATCAGGTGAATCTGAGTTAGAGAGTTATTATAATAATATCAATATCATAGATTAGTTTAGAATTCAATTCTGAAAAGATTGACACCTATATTGTGGTTATTCTGAGAAAGTGAGTTTTGACCTAATAGTTTGTACTACTGTGGCAGTGACATGTATATGATCAACCCTAATCAGTGAATCCAAATGATAAGAGGATTAATGAGATAGAGAACTATTATAAGTATATAATTATCCTAAATGATAAAAGGATTTGATTCTGAAAATTCTGATACCCATATTGGGATAATTTGATAAAGCCACTATTATCGGGTATTTTGTACTACTGTGACAACAGTCGGTATAGTTCTGAAATGAGAAAAATATGAGAAAAGGGAATATAAGTCCAATATAAGCCAAACAAGTCATAATTAGACCAATGATGTAAAGTTAAGAAAGTTATTAAGTTCCAGTACAGTTAAGGCGTAAGGACTACACAGTGTAGTGAACAGCAATAAGTGAATCTGTGAGTTACTAATTAGATTTTTGAGTTAAAAACATGTTAAATAAACAAACTTAATACTAATTACTTAAAGTTAGGATCTTGGGGGGTTTCCGGGTAAAAATTTGATAACAGTTCAAAGAAAAATTACACCGGATGTCACTAAAAGGCAGAAAGCCACTTAATGACATGGCAAAAACCCTAAAAACATGAGGAACTCTTCCCCTCATTCTCATCAGTCGCCCACTTCACTCTCTCTACATTGGAGATTTTCAAATTTTCTCCATTTTCTCTATAAGATTTCTGAAAGTAAACTGGCCTTTGAAGGCCGATGCATGTAAGGTGTAAAACAAAAATTTTACTGCGGAACATACATGCACTCATAGATTCATGCCTTAAGACAGCATGATGTTACCTTGTTTTGGCCTGATCAGTCAGGGAGATGAGATGTCAGGCTTGAAGGGTTCAAACCCTCTAATGGTGATCCACACCACCGTTCGTCTATGATGCAATAACTCTTTCTTGAAAGCCACCAGATGAACACCACAATGAGGCTTGCTATGCGCACAAGTGGTGAAGGTGGAGGCTAGGTATCCTGTTTGGAAAGGTGTACTGAGCTACCCTACAGAATGGTGCATAGATGGAGGAGAGTTGGCTTGGTTTTCAATGAAACCTAAGGTGAGGAACATGTCATATTTATGCGCACCCTTTGGAGAGGAGGAGGGAATCCAATCATTCAAAATGAAAACAAACTTTCAAATTTCTTTGAAAGTTGCGCATGAAACAGTGTGATAAGGTGGAGCTGTTGCAAAACTAACTTTGCCAACAACCTCCAATCTTATCCACATGAATTTAAATTCAAATTAATTTAAACTTAAATTCATAATCTATCATATAGTATATAGTTCTCATGCGCATAATTCAGCCCTAGAAAGGGTCCAAATACATTGAGTAGTTGCATTCAAAATTTGAATCAACTCACCCACTGATTCCCTCAACCACCAAATCTGAATGGAGGTTTGTTTTAAGTGATAAGATAACACTCTTATCACCTAAAAGTGGCGCACCAAACAGCCTAGGGAGAGCCTCCAAAGATGCTTCTTCATTCAAGGAATATGCTCCAATAAGATCCTGTCTTATCCTTTTGTTATGAAACAGCTTTTCAAAACCAATTCAAATTCGAATTCAAACACTTGAATTCAAACGTTCAAACATTCAAATTCAAAATTCAAAATTCAAAATTTCAAATTTCAAATTCAAAATTCGAATTTCAAAATTCAAATTCAAATTCAAATTTCAAAATTCAAATTTCAAATTTCAAATTTCAAATTCAAATTCTAAATTCAAATTTCAAAATTCAAATTTCAAATTCAAAATTCGAAATTCAAATATTTGATTTTTAATTTAACTAATTAAATTAATTAGTAATGGCTTGGACTATCCAAGCCCATTACTAAACTCCATGCACCACCCACCCATTTAGGTGGGCTTCCAAACAGCTTCTTGGGCTAATAACATTATTAGGCCCAATACCTTTAAAGCTAGTCCATCATGACTACAAGGTGTTAGTGTGTGACCCATTAGGTCCAACTTAGCTACTGACATAACTGGGCTTGGGCCCAACAAGCCCACAACCCAATTAATGACAACACAGAGCACTAGCAATGCTTTGTTGCCCCAGAACTAGTCAGATTAATGACTTGATCAACCTATTGCACATATTTGGTTACTGTATGTATTTCCCTTCGTCTCGGTTATCTTCCCATTAACCTAGGGTAAGGAAATGTATCAACCCCTGCGGTTTAGGGTAAGCTTTATTCGAAATAGGGAATCTTCAATTTACTGACTCTAAAGGCATATCATCTCATGATCTCTTTTACTATGCATAGATTCCCGAGTCCCTGTAAATGTCATCCCGATTTCTCCGGTTTACAGATAACCTAATCTCTCACAGAGATTTGACGAATTCCTTCAGCTTATTACCCTAGCCCTTGTGCCCTTTAAGGACACGCCCAACAGTATACCTATGAGTCTCCATGTTTCAGGCAGACGAGGTATACAATCAAAACATGCCTTCAAGAATACAGTCTAGGTAATAACTTCTGGTCTAAGGAAAGACACACCCAAACATAAAGAGATTACTCTAATGACACTATCTGTGAGATTTCCTCATAGAGTCTCTTTTTGGGTCTGTTCAGTGCGAGCTATACTCTTATAGGTCCACCCACGACTTTAGCTAAGATATCTCCATATCTGCAGCTCATGAGGTCTTTACCTTGTATCCATATACAAGTAGATAAGTCGTACTAGTCTTTACTCGAGATCACTGATCCCCAAACTCAGTGTCTCTAGACTAGGAACAAATAATTAGGAATAGACATGCAATATCCTTGAATCCTCATGATCGTGATCTCATCACCGATACTCAAGAGATACCTGTTCTATTCCAAGTGGTTTATCCAGTTTATTCATATAATATTAACAGTAATATCGAGACATAATATGAAACTGAATAAATAGTGCTTACATTTATTTTCAACAAACAAAGTTCTACATCTAGTGTCCTTTATTTAATCAAAAGATTGTCTCTAGGACACCCATATGCTAACAAGCTCCCACTTGGCCTAGAGCCAATCAGACCTAAGTCGTATGCCTAAAGCCTCATAATGACTATCATGTTTTCTCTGAGAAACAGCCTTTGTCAGAGAATCGGCCAGGTTATCGTCTGTGGGAACATAATCCATTTTTACATCATTCCTATCAATGATTTCTCTAATCAAATGATATCTGCGGAGCACGTGTTTAGATCTTTGATGAGACCTAGGTTCCTTTGACTGCGCGATGGCTCCAGTGTTGTCGCAAAGCAACTGTATGGGCTCATCCACGCTCGGAACCACCCTTAGTTCATTTATGAACTTCTTGATCCACACTGCCTCCTTAGCTGCTTCTGAAGCAGCTATGTATTCAGCCTCTGTCGTTGAGTCTGCTGTTGTCTCCTGCTTGGAACTTTTCCAAGACACTGCCCCACCATTTAAGGTGAATACGAATCCTGACTGTGACTTGCAGTCATCTTTGTCACTCTGAAAGCTGGCATCAGTGAACCCTTTCACTGTTAACTCATTAACCCCACCATAGACCAGAAACGCATCCTTAGTTCTTCTTAAGTATTTAAGGATGGTTTTGACTGCCGTCCAGTGACCCTGTCCAGGGTCTGACTGGTATCTGCTCGTAATGCTTAAAGCATATGAGACATCTGGTCTCGTACATATCATGGCATACATGATGGATCCAATAGCCGAAGCGTATGGAATTTCACTCATGCGATCCTTCTCAGGCTGTGACTTAGGACACATAGCCCTTGATAGGTGTACCCCATGACTGACAGGAAGAAACCCCTTTTCGAACCTTCCATGCTAAAACTCTTTAGCATCTTGTCAACGTACGTGGATTGAGATAAACCCAGCAGCCTCTTGGATCTATCTCTATAGATCTTTATACCGAGTATAAAGGCTGCCTCTCCCAAATCCTTCATGGTAAAGTTTTCTGAAAGCCACTCTTTCGTTATTTTTAATGTGGGGATGTCATTTCCTATTAGCAATATGTCATCTACATAAAGCACTAGGAAGACGACATTACTCCCACTTACCTTTCTGTAAACACAAGGTTCATCCTCGTTCTTGATAAAACCGTTACTCTTAACGACTTCATCAAAACGTATATTCCAACTCCTTGATGCTTGCTTTAGCCCATATATTGACCTTTGTAGTTTGCATACCATATGCTCCTGATCTTTGTTTTCAAAGCCTTCAGGTTGTGTCATGTACACTTCCTCCTTCAAGAACCCGTTCAAGAAGGCGGTCTTGACATCCATTTGCCAAATTTCATAGTCGTGGTATGCTGCTATTGCAAGCATGATCCTAATAGATTTGATCATGGCAACTGGTGAAAAAGTTTCATCATAGTCAACTCCTTGTCTTTGACGATACCCTTTCGCCACCAACCTAGCTTTGTAGGTCTGAACGTTGCCATCTGCATCAGTCTTTCTTTTAAAGACCCATTTATTACCGATAGGAACTATTCCTTGCGGTTTAGGAACCAAGGTCCATACCTTGTTCTGATACATCGAATCCATTTCAGATTCCATGGCTTCAAGCCATTTTGAGGAGTCAACATCTTTGACCGCCTCCTCGTAGTTACTTGGTTCATCATCCTCAACAGTTTGCTGATTCTCAATCACAAACCCGTACCTTTCAGGTGGATGGATGACCCTCGTAGATCTACGGAGTTGTGTGTTTACTTCTCCATTGGAGAACGTCGCCTGCGGAGCAGACTCGGGTTCCTCAATCTGTTCTTGTGGATCTTGCACTTCTTCAAGATCAATCTTACTCCCACTGCCTCCTTGAGAGATCAAATCCTTCTCAAGGAACTCAGCATTCTTTGAAACAAACACTTTGTGTTCTTCCATGGAGTAGAAGTAGTATCCCTTAGTACCTTTAGGATACCCCACAAATAGACATTTAGTACTCTTAGCACTAAGTTTGTCTGATGTCAACGATTTGACATAAGCTGGCGATCCCCATACCCTGAGGTAACTCAGGTTGGGTCTCTTACCACTCCATATCTCATATGGTGTGGTCTGAACAGATTTAGACGGTACCCTATTTAGAAGGTATGCCGCTGTGTCTAAGGCATATCCCCAAAACGATTTTGGAAGTTGAGTCTCACTCATCATAGACCTAACCATGTCTAACAAGGTCCTGTTTCTCCTTTCGGAGACACCGTTTTGGTGTGGTGTGTAAGGAGCGGTAAATTGTGAGAGAATTCCATTTTCTCTCAGATAACCCTGAAACTCGTGGCTCAAATATTCACCACCACGATCTGATCGTAATGTTTTAATCATCTCGCCACGCTGTTTCTCCACCTCATTCCTAAACTCTTTGAACTTTTCAAAAGCTTCAGATTTATATCTCATTAGGTATATATACCCAAATCTTGATTTGTCATCTGTAAAGGTAATGAAATAAGAATATCCACCTCTAGCCTCAATAGACATTGGGCCACATACATCAGTATGAATGAGTTCTAATAACTCACTAGCCCTATGACTCTCAAGCCCTTTGGGCTTTTGTTGAATCATTTTCCCAGCTAGACAAGATTCACACTGTCCATAGGATTCCAAATCCATGGAGTCCAGGTATCCATCTCTATGCATCCTAGACAATCTTGTTTCATTTATGTGCCCTAGTCTACAGTGCCAAAGATAAGATTGATTATCCGTCCTAGGTCGTTTCACATCTATATTGAGCACTTCATTTCCCATTTCCAACACATACAATCCATTTATTAAAGAAGCAGTACCGTAAACCATATCATTCAAAATGATAGAAAAAGTACCTGTAACATCCCGCATAATTAGTAAAATACATAAGTACTATATGCTATATGTACATGTGTAGAATTCAGATGTATGGTTTATGTGTAATGGTTTGTGAATTGTATGACCTTTATCCCTTGGATAAGACTAAGGTAATTAATTAAATTAAAGCATAGGAGGATAAATATGTAGACATGTGAATTTATTAAAATCATATGAGTAATGTGAGTGTGTGTTAGAAGGCTTTAGTGCTTAGTGGACTTTGGTAGTGGGCTAGTGTGTGTGTGTACTTGTTACTTTTGGACTTGTGTGTTTGGATCCTTTTGTGTGTGTGGCCAATGGCCCAAGGATGGCTCTTGGATCAAGCTAATTCAGCCCAAGGTTGTGTCCACCCTTATCTCCCCTAAGCCTTGTCCAACTAAGGTGTCTTGTGTATCAAGTAACTCTCACATGGCAAGGATAATTTTCACTCATTCATGCGCACAAAGGAGAGTGATTAGGACTTAGTAAGCTGCCATTTTCTCTTGCTAAACCGCCACCTCACCTTGCTTATGCATAACTTGATTTCAATTCCTTGCATGGAAGACACATGTACCATTTAGCATGATATTAGGCTGCACCTTCCTTCTTTTTGGCGCACATGGGAGGGGTCTTGGTGCAGATTTTTTTTTATGACACAAACTGCCTAACTTGTTGACTTGGAGAACCACTTACACCCTGCATCATGAGGCTGCCATGTGCAGATTTTTGCAAGCTTTTTGCAGCCCATCATGAGCCAAACCTGCCTTGTTTTCACATGCATCATTAGTAGGATCTTGGGGCTGCATCTTCATCAATTCATGCGCACAAGACAGCCCCAAAATGAGTGTTTAGGCTGCCACAAATCTGCACTCATGATGCACCTCTTTCCCTCTCATCATTTGCGCACCTAGGCTGCCTAAATGCAGATTTTTGGGCTGCCACATAGTTGTTTTACTTGTTGACTTAGCAAAGCTCTTACATGTACTCATGATGCACCTCCTCCACTTCATTTTATGCGCATAACTTGGTCAATTGTGCAGAAAATTTTCTGACTTAGGACAGCCACCAAATCTGAACATATCACTCCTCACTCCTTGCATGTGAATAGAGTAAATTAGAAGCAAACCCTTTGCTTGATTCAGCCCTTGTATGCAGCCCCATCTCCTCAAGTAATCAGATTTTTCATGATGGTTAATCATAGCAACTTCTCCTCCCTTTCCCTTTAAATTTGCGCATAAGGAAGGGGCTGGCTTCATGTGCAAGTGCAGCCAACTCTCCCCCTCCTCCTCACTCTCTCTAGCCGCACCAACAAGCTTCCTTGGAGCAAGAAGACTTTGCCAAGCCAACTCCCTCCTTTCCTCACCTCAACCGTGACCATACACCAAGCTAGTGCAAGCCTTGTTCCTCAACCTTAAAGCTGTCCTAGTGTGTTCATCCTCACCTTGTTGCGCATAGATCATCCTAGGAAGAGAGGACTTGTTGTGAAGAAGAGCTAGTAAGGGTGTGGTGAAGTGTGTGCTACAAGAGGTAGGCCTTGAACTTAGAACACTTTTATTGTGTAACCTTGTGTGTATGCTTAAATGTCTCCTTGATTATGTGTGGTTTTGGATTCAAGTATGAGCATGATAAAAGTATAAGTATGGAGCCATTTCATGATGAATTGTATGCATAAAAGTCTCATGGTCATGCTTAAGATTATATGCCACTGTTTTGTATGATTAGGCCTCTGTTTTAAAGAGAAATATGCCACTGTTTCCCTATGTATGTACCACTGTTTTGATGATAATATGCTCACTGTTTCGGTCCCTCAAGATCACCATTATATGCCACTGTTTCTGCACATCACATGCCACTGTTTCTGCACATATACGCCACTGTTTCTGCACATTACATGCCACTGTTTCTGCACATTACATGCCACTGTTTCTGCACATTACATGCCACTGTTTCTGCACATATATGCCACTGTTTCTGCACACTGTTTCTGCACACATATGCCACTGTTTCTGCACATTATATGCCACTGTTTCTGCACATAAATGTCACTGTTTTAGTGCTCCCTAAGCCACTGTTTTTATGCATGAAATGCCACTGTTTTAGTCACCAAATGTCATTGTTTCCATGCTTACAATGCCACTGTTTTTATGCATAAAAGGCCACTGTTTTAGTCATCAAATGTCACTATTTCCATGCTTAAAATGCCACTGTTTTTATGCATAAAAGGCCACTGTTTTAGTCATCAAATGTCACTGTTTCCATGCTTAAAATGCCACTGTTTTTATGCATAAAAGGCCATTGTTTTAGTCATCATATGCCACTGTTTTTATGCATAAAAATGCCACTGTTTTAGTCCTTCTATGCCACTGTTTGTATGCATAAAATGCCACTGTTTCTGCCACTGTTAATACCACTGTTCTGCCACTGTTTTGAAGTCCAAAGTGCCACTGTTTCTGTTTTAAAACGTTCACTGTTTTGCTGCTGTAAACACTGCTGTATGCTCACTGTTTTGCTGCTGTAAACACTGCTGTATGCTCACTGTTTTGCTGTTGTAAACACTGCTGTATGTTCACTGTTTTGCTGCTGTAAACACTGCTGTATGCTCACTGTTTTGCTGCTGTAAACACTGCTGTATGCTCACTGTTTTGCTGCTGTAAACACTGCTGTATGTTCACTGTCTTGCTGCTGTAAACACTGTTGTATGCTCACTGTTTTTGCTGTAAATAGCCACTGTAAATGATTAGTTGTAATTGATTTAGGTGCGCTTAAGAAGTGAGATACTTCGTTGCTGTTTGGTAATATTTAAGGCACGCAAAGGTAAGTGTCAGGCGATGATGCCTAATGTGACTATTGACTACTGGTATAAAATTGTGACATGATGCTCCATATGCCGTAAAAATATTATGTTCCATTATGATGAAAGGAAACTGCCAAAAATGTGCCGTGATGGCTATATGATTATGAGGTAAAGACGTTATGTGGCAGCATAACGCATATGAAAGGTATATAAGCATGCATCTCACATCATACCGCATTTTTACGCCTTGTGTGTGAAAGCATAGCATGACATGCATGTATCAAGATCATATAGGCCTTGTGTAGAATAGTTATGTACAGGACCATGTGTTTGAGCAAGCATCATATAGGCATCCCCAAGGTACCGGGGTATGGGACACTTGGCATCAGTCCGCATAGGCCCACAGTTGGAATCCACATGGAGCTCAGGTGCCAAGGGTATAATTGATTCCACTGTGAAGTGCGCGCACGACGGTGCTAAAAGCGCAAAGGAAAGGCGTTATATACGCAATATATGAATATGATAAAAAGGAAAAGGAACAAGGATATGTTGAAGTGACTGTTTATGATTTTGTGCCTAGTTAATATTGTTATATTATTGGTTTTATTGCCACACTACTGGGATTATTCTCACCCCTTCGGGGCTGCTATTTTCCTAAATGGCAGGAGGACGTAAAAGCACATGAAGACGTGATGTTTGCTGTTGATTGCTGATGAATGGACTTGTACTATTGCTGTTTGTTTAATTGGATGACTGTAATGATTAATGTTTTGGTACTCTTGGATGACTGTAGTCTTCATCATCTTTATGTTAGCTTGAACTTTTTTTGAACAATGGCTATTTTGGAAAACCTTTGTGAAAAGAATCTAAGTGCTGAAATTTTTATACGGATTTGTGTATTGCTAAAGAGAATCTTTGTTAGCTCATGTGACGTAACGACTCTAATTCCGCTTAGCGAACGACTCTCTTGGATGCATACAAGGGAGGGCGTTACACTAATTGGTATCAGAGCAGTTTGGTCCATGGATTTGCTTGTGTTTGATTGAATTGATTGTTGTTTGTGTTTATCTGCTGATTGACTGTCTAAATGTGCCATAGTTTAAGTATATGTTAGGATAGTTAGATTGTTTAGACTAGTCTGGGATAAGACACGGATGCATAGCTAACTTGTCCGAATTGAACTCGAGTACCTACTTGAGACTGCTGCCATGAATAACTTGCGGTGAGCCTGATCAACTCATTTCCTGATATTGTGAGTGCAGAATCATGGCAGGTGGTCGCGGTTCAACTCGGGGAAGGTCTGGCGATGCGGAAGAGGATCTTATCACTACCATTGGGGGACTGGCAACGTTCATCCAGAATATGAGCCAAGAATGGCGCGATCATAGGCAACAGAATCAGAACCAACCCCCACTGCATGAAAATGCAGAAGAAATTGCCCGTCGGAGGTTGAAAGACTTCCGCAACTTCCAACCACCTACCTTTGAGGGTGAAGACAACCCCGAGGCTGCAGCAAAGTGGCTGCAGATGATCGAGCATATTTTCGAACGTATGGCATGCCCGGAAGCGCAGAAGACTGATTACGCGTCGTACCAGCTGATGGGAGAAGCTTTGACATGGTGGACTGGTGCGAGGGCTCTGCTGAGAGCTCAGGACGTTGAAACTAACATGGGCCGTGTTCAGACAAGTATTTCTGGATAAGTATTTTCCTAAGGCAATGAGAAGGATGAAGCACACTGAACTGCTGTCACTCAGGCAGGATAACATGACGGTCAATGAGTATATTGCAAAATTTGGGCAGCTGATCGAGTACGCCAACTTTGACCGGAACATTTATGACGAAGAATGGCAGGTGGAGAAGTTCGAGAGCGGATTACATCCGGAAATTCGCAAGCTCATCTTGACGACGGCTAATCGTACACTTCCGGAACTCATCAACCAGAGTCGTCAGGCAGAAGGAATCATTCTGGAGGCCAAGAACTTGAACAAGCCACCAACACAATTCCACGGAGGAAACCGAGCCGGCAGATTCTTCAGGACGGCACCTGGTAGGGGTCGAGGCAGAGGTACGCCGTTGCAGGCGCGGCCTGGAAACTTCAAAAGAAACCTTACGGTGGGTCAATCGTCGACTGGACGTCAGGGCGCGACTGTTTGTGCCACATGTGGAAAGAATCACTTTGGAGTCTGTCGCAAGAACAACAATGCATGCTTCAGATGCGGCCAGCAAGGTCATTTTGCTTACAAATGCCCCCAGAACGCTGATCAACAGCCTCCGCAAGCACGGGTGTTCACATTGGATGCAAATGAAGCGCAGAAGTTTCCCAACCTGATCAAAGGTAATGTCACTTTGAATGGTCACCCAATTTCTGTTATCTTTGATTCTGGAGCGTCTGGCTCTTTTATGGCAAAGCATACTGCCTTGAGAATAGGCATCACCCCAACCCCGTTACCTTATGAGTTACACATCAGCACACCTACTGGAGGATCGTGCACAGCCTCAGAGATCTGCAGAGGTGTTACCTTGCAGTATGAAGGGAACACGTATACGGTTAATTTGGTGGTCCTGCCGGTATTCAACTTCGATGTGATTATCGGTATGGACTGGTTGACGGAAAACGGGATAACTTTGGATTGTCGAGCGGGGAAAGTCGTTGTTCCTGCAAAAGATGGTAATTTTCAACCTTTCTCTCTCATTTCGTTATTGCAAGTTAGAAAAGAGCTCCGCAAGGGAGCAGCAGGGTATCTTTTGTCGATCGAGGCTGAGACCTCGGTTGACAATCAAATTCAGAATGTACCGGTAGTTAGAGAATTCGAGGAGGTATTCCCGGATGAAATACCTCGATTGCCTCCTCATAGGGAAATAGAATTTTCCATCGAACTTGTTCCTGGAGTCGGACCAATCTCCATTGCCCCGTATCGTATGGCGCCGTTGGAACTTCGCGAGTTGAAGAAACAGATAGAAGAGCTTTTGGCAAAGGAATTTATCAGACCGAGTACTTCTCCATGGGGTGCTCCAGCCATCTTGATTAAGAAGAAGGATGGAAGTTTACGTCTGTGTGTAGATTACCGCCAGCTGAACAAAGTAACGGTGAAGAATAAGTACCCGCTACCGAGGATCGACGATTTGATGGACCAGCTGAGAGGAGCCAGAGTCTTTTCCAAGATAGACTTACGATCGGGATACCATCAGATCCGGGTCAAACCGGAGGATATTCCGAAAACCGCTTTTAGGACTCGTTATGGGCACTACGAATATCAGGTGATCCCATTCGGACTTACGAATGCTCCAGCGGTATTCATGGACTACATGAACCGCATCTTCCGCCCCTTTCTTGATCAGTTCGTTATTGTGTTTATCGACGATATCCTGATTTACTCAGCTAATAAAGAGCTGCACGCGGAACATCTGAGGATTGTCTTGCAAATCTTGAAGGAGAAGCAGTTGTACGCAAAATGGTCGAAGTGCGAGTTTTGGCTTAAAGAGGTCCAGTTTCTGGGCCATGTCATTTCATCAGAAGGTATCGCGGTGGACCCCAGCAAAGTTGAAGCTGTCATGAATTGGGAACGACCCAAGACTGTCACTGAAGTAAGAAGTTTCTTAGGTCTGGCTGGATATTATCGAAGGTTTATCCAGAATTTCTCTCAGATAGTGCAACCCCTTACCCGTCTCACTCGGAAGGACAAGCCTTTTGAGTGGACTGAAGCTTGTGAAGAATGTTTCTTGGAACTGAAGAGCAGATTAACGAGTGCTCCCGTACTCACGATTCCGGATCCTACTCGAAGGTTCGAAGTATACTGCGATGCGTCGCTGAAAGGACTTGGATGCGTGTTGATGCAGGATCGTATGGCGGTAGCTTACGCATCTCGACAACTAAAGCCTCACGAAGAAAATTATCCTACGCACGATTTGGAGTTAGCAGCTATAGTGTTCGCACTTAAAATCTGGAGGCACCACTTGTATGGTTCGCAGTTTGACGTGTTCAGCGATCATAAGAGTTTGAAGTACTTGTTCGATCAGAAGGAGCTGAATATGCGGCAACGTCGGTGGATGGAATTTCTGAAGGACTACGATTTTGAACTTAAATACCACCCAGGAAAGGCAAACGTGGTAGCTGACGCCCTGAGCAGGAAGACACTGCACACTGCAACTCTGATGATGGAAGAATTGAAGTTGTTTGAGGCCTTTCGAGACTTGAACTTATCGGTAGACGAGAGAGGGAATAGCATAAGATTGGGAAATATAAAGGTGGAGAATGAATTGATCAGTAGGATTAAGGAGGCTCAGAAAGATGAAGAGTTAGTCCGTGATTTGGTTGGCAACCAAGATGTTGTAAAGGATGAGAATGATGTTTGGAGATTTCAAGGACGGCTGGTCTGGTGCCGAATGAAGTGTTGAAGCAAGAAGTTTTACAGGAGGCTCACAAGGGTAAGTACGCAGTTCATCCTGGATCCACGAAGATGTACCATGATTTGAAGACCTCGTTTTGGTGGCCGGGTATGAAGCGTGATATTGCGGAGTATGTGTCTCGATGCTTAACTTGTCAGAAGGTGAAGTACGAACATCAGAAACCGTCGGGACTCCTTCAACCTTTGGAGATTCCCGAATGGAAGTGGGACAGTATCGCGATGGATTTTGTAGTTGGACTTCCTCGGACGCGAGAAGGATATGATTCTATCTGGGTGATTGTTGATCGTTTAACGAAGTCAGCTCATTTCTTACGTGTTAGAACCACATATGATACAGAGAGGCTTGCCAGAATTTATCTGCAGGAGATTGTGAAGCTGCACGGAGTTCCTACAAGTATTGTCAGTGATCGTGATCCCAAGTTTACATCTAAGTTTTGGGAATCCTTTCAAAGAGCATTAGGGACCCAATTGAGGTTGAGTACTGCTTATCATCCGCAGACCGATGGTCAAACGGAACGCACCATTCAAGCCTTAGAGGACATGTTGCGAGCATGTGTTTTGGAGTTAGGAGGCAGCTGGGATAGTTATCTTTCGTTGATTGAATTTGCCTACAACAACAGTTACCATTCCAGTATTCAGATGGCACCGTATGAAGCTTTGTATGGGAGAAAATGCAGATCCCCTTTATGTTGGACTGAAGTGGGTGAGCGAAGTATGTTAGGACCTGATCTAATTCAAGAAACATCCGAACAAGTAAAGAAGATTCGGGAAAATATGCAGAGGGCTCAGGCCAGACAGAAGAGTTATTACGACAAGCGTCATAAGCCTCTATCTTTCGAAGTCGGAGATCATGTGTTCTTGAGAATCACTCCTACATCGGGACTCGGAAGGAGAATGGGAGTAAAGAAGTTAAGTCCACGGTACTTAGGACCGTATCTGATTATGGACCGGATTGGAGAGTCTGCATACCGGTTGGCTTTACCACCCAATCTGTCAGGAATTCACAATGTATTTCATGTGTCGCAGCTACGGAGGTATCTCTCTGATCCATCTCACGTGTTACAGCCAGAAGAAGTGGAACTAAAGGAAAATCTGACGTATCAAGTGCAACCATTCCAAATTCTTGAAAGATCCGTCAAGCGACTCCGTTCTAAGGAGATTCCGTTGGTGAAAGTATTGTGGAACAACAGATCGGAAGCTGAAGCCACTTGGGAGCGCGAGGACGACATTCAGAAACACTATCCAGAACTGTTTAGCTCCTAAGTAAGTTTATTTTGCGGACAAAATTCCTTTTTGGTGGGGAGAGTGTAACATCCCGCATAATTAGTGAAATACATAAGTACTATATGTTATTGATGTATGTATAGATTTCGGATTTATGGTTTGTGTGTGATGGTTTACGAATTGGTTAACCTTTATCCTTGGATAAGACTAAGGTAATTAATTAAATTAAATCATAGGAGGATAAATATGTAGACATGTGAATTTATTAAAATCATATGAGTAATGTGAGTGTGTGTTAGAAGGCTTTAGTGCTTAGTGGACTTTGGTAGTGGGCTAGTGTGTGTGTGTACTTGTTACTTTTGGACTTGTGTGTTTGGATCCTTTGTGTGTGTGGCCAATGGCCCAAGGATGGCTCTTGGATCAAGCTAATTCAGCCCAAGGTTGTGTCCACCCTTATCTCCCCTAAGCCTTGTCCAACTAAGGTGTCTTGTGTATCAAGTAACTCTCACATGGCAAGGATAATTCCCACTCATTCATGCGCACAAAGGAGAGTGATTAGGACTTAGAAATCTGCCATTTTCCCTTGCTAAACCGCCACCTCACCTTGCTTATGCATAACTTGATTTCAATTTCTTTGCATGGAAGACACATGTACCATTTAGCATGATATTAGGCTGCATCTTCCTTCATTTTGGCGCACATGGGAGGGGTCTTGGTGCAGATTTTTTTTATGACACAAACTGCCTAACTTGTTGACTTGGAGAACCACTTACACCCTCCATCATGAGGCTGCCATGTGCAGATTTTTGCAAGCTTTTTGCAGCCCATCATGAGCCAAACCTGCCTTGTTTTCACATGCATCATAAGTAGGATCTTGGGGCTGCATCTTCATCATTTTATGCGCACAAGACAGCCCCAAAATGAGTGTTTAGGCTGCCACAAATCTGCACTCATGATGCACTTCTTTCCCTCTCATCATTTGCGCACCTAGGCTGCCTAAATGCAGATTTTTGGGCTGCCACATAGTTGTTTTACTTGTTGACTTAGCAAAGCTCTTACATGTGCTCATGATGCACCTCCTCCACTCCATTTATGCGCATAACTTGGTCAATTGTGCAGAAATTTTCTGACTTAGAACAGCCTTCAAATCTGAACATATCACCCCTCACTCTTTGCATGTGCATAGAGTAACTTAGAAGCAAAACCCTTTGCTTGTTCAGCCCTTGTATGCAGCCCCATCCCCTCAAGTAATCAGAATTTTTCATGATGGTTAATCATGGCAACTTCTCCTCTCTTTCCCTTTAAATTTGCGCATAAGGAAGGGGCTGGCTTCATGTGCAAGTGCAGCCAACTCTCGTCCTCCTCACTCTCTCTAGCCGCACCAACAAGCTTCCTTGGAGCAAGAAGACTTTGCCAAGCCAACTCCCTCCTTTCCTCACCTCAACCGTGACCATACACCAAGCTAGTGCAAGCCTTGTTCCTCAACCTTAAAGCTGTCCTAGTGTGTTCATCCTCACCTTGTTGCGCATAGAACATCCTAGGAAGAGAGGACTTGTTGTGAAGAAGAGCTAGTAAGGGTGTGGTGAAGTGTGTGCTACAAGAGGTAGGCCTTGAACTTAGAACACTTTTATTGTGTAACCTTGTGTGTATGCTTAAATGTCTCCTTGATTATGTGTGGTTTTGGATTCAAGTATGAGCATGATAAAAGTATAAGTATGGAGCCATTTCATGATGAATTGTATGCATAAAAGTCTCATGGTCATGCTTAAGATTATATGCCACTGTTTTGTATGATTAGGCCTCTGTTTTAAAGAGAAATATGCCACTGTTTCCCTATGTATGTACCACTGTTTTGATGATAATATGCTCACTGTTTCGGTCCCTCAAGATCACCATTATATGCCACTGTTTCTGCACATCACATGCCACTGTTTCTGCACATATACGCCACTGTTTCTGCACATTACATGCCACTGTTTCTGCACATTACATGCCATTGTTTCTGCACATTACATGCCACTATTTCTGCACATATATGCCACTGTTTCTGCACATATATGCCACTGTTTCTGCACACATATGCCACTGTTTCTGCACATTATATGCCACTGTTTCTGCACATAAATGTCACTGTTTTAGTGCTCCCTAAGCCACTGTTTTTATGCATGAAATGCCACTGTTTTAGTCACCAAATGTCACTGTTTCCATGCTTAAAATGCCACTGTTTTTATGCATAAAAGGCCACTGTTTTAGTCATCAAATGTCACTGTTTCCATGCTTAAAATGCCACTGTTTTTATGCATAAAAGGCCACTGTTTTAGTCATCAAATGTCACTGTTTCCATGCTTAAAATGCCAATGTTTTTATGCATAAAAGGCCACTGTTTTAGTCATCATATGCCACTGTTTTTATGCATAATATGCCACTGTTTTAGTTATCATATGCCACTGTTTGTATGCATAAAATGCCACTGTTTCTGCCACTGTTAATACCACTGTTCTGCCACTGTTTTGAAGTCCAAAGTGCCACTGTTTCTGTTTTAAAACGTTCACTGTTTTGCTGCTGTAAACACTGCTGTATGCTCACTGTTTTGCTGCTGTAAACACTGTTGTATGCTCACTGTTTTGCTGCTGTAAACACTGCTGTATGTTCACTGTTTTGCTGCTGTAAACACTGCTGTATGCTCACTGTTTTGCTGCTGTAAACACTGCTGTATGCTCACTGTTTTGCTGCTGTAAACACTGCTGTATGTTCACTGTCTTGCTGCTGTAAACACTGCTGTATGCTCACTGTTTTTGCTGTAAATAGCCACTGTAAATGATTAGTTGTAATTGATTTAGGTGCGCTTAAGAAGTGAGATACTTCGTTGCTGTTTGGTAATATTTAAGGCACGCAAAGGTAAGTGTCAGGCGATGATGCCTAATGTGACTATTGACTACTGGTATAAAATTGTGACATGATGCTCCATATGCCGTAAAAATATTATGTTCCATTATGATGAAAGGAAACTGCCAAAAATGTGCCGTGATGGCTATATGATTATGAGGTAAAGACGTTATGTGGCAGCATAACGCATATGAAAGGTATATAAGCATGCATCTCACATCATACCGCATTTTTACGCCTTGTGTGTGAAAGCATAGCATGACATACATGTATTAAGATCATATAGGCCTTGTGTAGAATAGTTATGTACAGGACCATGTGTTTGAGCAAGCATCATATAGGCATCCCCAAGGTACCGGGGTATGGGACACTTGGCATCAGTCCGCATAGGCCCACAGTTGGAATCCACATGGAGCTCAGGTGCCAAGGGTATAATTGATTCCACTGTGAAGTGCGCGCACGACGGTGCTAAAAGCGCAAAGGAAAGGCGTTATATACGCAATATATGAATATGATAAAAAGGAAAAGGAACAAGGATATGTTGAAGTGACTGTTTATGATTTTGTGCCTAGTTAATATTGTTATATTATTGGTTTTATTGCCACACTACTGGGATTATTCTCACCCCTTCGGGGCTGCTATTTTCCTAAATGGCAGGAGGACGTAAGAGCACATGAAGACGTGATGTTTGCTGTTGATTGCTGATGAATGGACTTGTACTATTGCTGTTTGTTTAATTGGATGACTGTAATGATTAATGTTTTGGTACTCTTGGATGACTGTAGTCTTCATCATCTTTATGTTAGCTTGAACTTTTTTTGAACAATGGCTATTTTGGAAAACCTTTGTGAAAAGAATCTAAGTGCTGAAATTTTTATACGGATTTGTGTACTGCTAAAGAGAATCTTTGTTAGCTCATGTGACGTAACGACTCTAATTCCGCTTAGCGAACGACTCTCTTGGATGCATACAAGGGAGGGCGTTACAGTACCATTCCTAATACTGAAAGTATATCCATCTTGTTCTAAACAAGAAATTGAAATAATGTTTCTAGAAATTTGCGGAACATAAAGACAATTATTCAAATGCAGTAAAAGGCCCGTAGGCAAAATAAGGTCAGCATCTCCAACTAAATGAGCAGCAACTCTTGCTCCATTACCAACGCGGAGATCCACCTCGTTTCTATCCAATCTCCTTGGGCTCCTAAGTACCTGCAACATATTGCAGATATGAGAACCACATCCGGTATCTAATACCCATGAGGATGGATTAGCATAAGAATAATTTATCTCAATCATGAAAATACCTGAGGCAGAAGCATCACCATGCTTCTTGTCCTTCACATTGTTCAGGTAGTCTGGACAATTCCTCTTCCAGTGGCCTTTCTTGCCACAATGGAAGCACTCAGCATCACCCTTGTCCTTAGGTGCCTTCTTACCCTTCTTTTTGCCCTTCTTCTTCTTGGATTTTCCTTTGGGCTTAAGGGGGTCACCTTTTGCAGGCTCCTTACCCTTTCCCTTGGCCTTGCTAGGCCCACCAATCAAAAGAGCCTGTGTCCTATCCTTCTTGATAGACACTTCAGCTGTTGTTAACATGCTTAACAACTCAGGCAAGCTCACTTGCATCCCATGCATATTGTAATTCATGATGAATTGACTGAAGGAAGGTGGAAGTGAGGTGAGGACTAAGTCATTACTTAGCTCGGCATCCATGATGAAGCCTAGGTTTCCTAGCTTCTCAATCAGCCCGATCATCTTGAGAACATGGTTGCCAACAGACATGCTCTCAGTCATCCTACAAGAGAACAGTTCTCTTGAGGCCTCATACCTCTCATGCCTGCCTTTAATATCATACAACTCCTTGAGATGTACGATAATAGAGGGAGCATCCATATGCTCATGCTGCTTTTGCAGTTCAGGCGACATGGATGCCAACATGATGCATACTGCCATCACATTGTCATCCAAGTGTTGTTGGTGGGTTACGAAATCAAATTCCGCAAACCCTTCTTCCCCTTCCCGTGGAGCTACGGGTATTACAGCATCTAAAACATAGGCAATCTTTTCGGCCCTTAGAACTATTCTTAGGTTCCGATACCAGTCCATAAAATTCGAACCGGTCAGTTTATTCGTATCGAGTATTGAACGCAGTGACAGTGGATTAGTCATACTATTAGCTGAAAAGGATGTAAAGATAGTTTTAGTTAATATACGGTTATGTAGTTAGAAAGCAAATTATTAAAGACTTGAAATAATTTGCCACTCCCACTATTTTATCTAAGTCAATGACCCTTCCTTTTGACTTAGGGTTAATCTACTTTAGATTTTACCTTAGTGGGATTAAGAGTGCGATTATTTATTTTAACCTCTGTCTGAGACCGCAAGATTAATTTAAATAAAGGGTTGATCTTTATCAACAGTATCTCATACCCTCTCTTAACATTAGGTTGACAACTCTTTGTCACTTAGTGGTGCATCTCATGCAACCAACCTAGCACCATTACCCTAAGCACATAAGCCCGGCTGTGCCTGCAACTTATGTCTTAGTTAAGCATTAAACCAGCACCCTAAGTGTCTTACACTTCAAACACTACTCTAGCCCAACGAAATATTGGGTCCCAACTGAGTTGTGGAGCACCACTACGTAGAAGAGTTTTGAGTAGCATTGGTGGTGGGAGATAATCATATGCTTAATTATTTATTCCTTTTAAGGGTTCCTTTTATCTTGGGGTTAATTAGGTCCCATCAAACGCATATTGTAAGTTATCATGCTAGTCGTTACCTATGTCAAACATCTATCGGTATACACTAGTCGCTATTGGACAAACATAATAACCATACAAAACGCGGTTTGCCCAATTTATGCATACTAGACGTTCTAATCATACATGCATATAAACAGTTTATATTGAGATAGCCATGGTGCTCGCGCTTTTGTCCTTTTTGCTTCTTTAAGCAACGGCCGCTTGTCGTCTATACGCCACTAGCCTATTTCTCTAATTACAAATAATTAAAGAAACTCCATAACACTTTGGAGGAACAAAATTACAAAATTTAAATTACAAATTTACTTGTAAATTAAAATGCGCAATTACACATAAATTTAAAATTCAAAAAAATTCAAATCCGGGCACCATGACCATCCCCTTCCTGTTTGTACCTGAAAAGTTCAAAACTTGCAAACACAAACATTATATTATCACATAACATTTTCACATGTATTTTGACATTTAACATTTAAATATCAAAATAACATCAAGATTCATAATCTTAAATTTCTCATTGGCCGAATTTAAAAACAATTTCAATTCAAATTTTGTTAATTCTTTATTAAAGAAAACAAAATTAAACCATGCATGTAGCCATATATCCCTACATGGCCGAATCATATAGGTAACCATATGATAAATTTGTCACAAAATTTCATGCATATAAACATGACACAATTCATGGAGAAAAATAAGAAATCATTCAAGGTACTCTTAGTACCCTCCATGGCCGAATCTACCCTTTCAAAAAGGGTGTTCCTTTTAGAACTTTCATAAAGAAAAGAAACTAAACCATGATGCATAATGTTTTATGAACACAGAATCAAATTTTCATGTTCATAAAAACAAAAACTTTAACACTTTAAAGGATTTGTGATTCAAAATCCACATGCAGAATTTAAACTTTAACCCTTTAAAGATTTTTGACCGTGAAAGACTCTTTTCACAAACAAGGTACCATCACACGTCGATGGTAAAGCAACCGGGCTCACTTGAAAGTAAACTGGCCTTTGAAGGCCGATGCATGTAAGGTGTAAAACAAAAATTTTACTGCGGAACATACATGCACTCATAGATTCATGCCTTAAGACAGCATGATGTTACCTTGTTTTGGCCTGATCAGTCAGGGAGATGAGATGTCAGGCTTGAAGGGTTCAAACCCTCTAATGGTGATCCACACCACTGTTCGTCTATGATGCAAGAACTCTTTCTTGAAAGCCACCAGATGAACACCACAATGAGGCTTGCTATGCGCACAAGTGGTGAAGGTGGAGGCTAGGTATCCTGTTTGGAAAGGTGTACTGAGCTACCCTACAGAATGGTGCATAGATGGAGGAGAGTTGGCTTGGTTTTCAATGAAACCTAAGGTGAGGAACATGTCATATTTATGCGCACCCTTTGGAGAGGATGAGGGAATCCAATCATTCAAAATGAAAACAAACTTTCAAATTTCTTTGAAAGTTGCGCATGAAACAGTGTGATAAGGTGGAGCTGTTGCAAAACTAACTTTGCCAACAACCTCCAATCTTATCCACATGAATTTAAATTCATAAACTATCATATAGTATATAGTTCTCATGCGCATAATTCAGCCCTACAAAGGGTCCAAATACATTGAGTAGTTGCATTCAAAATTTGAATCAACTCACCCACTGATTCCCTCAACCACCAAATCTGAATGGAGGTTTGTTTTAAGTGATAAGATAACACTCTTATCACCTAAAAGTGGCGCACCAAACAGCCTAGGGAGAGCCTCCAAAGATGCTTCTTCATCCAAGGAATATGCTCCAATAAGATCCTGTCTTATCCTTTTGTTATGAAACAGCTTTTCAAAACCAATTCAAATTCGAATTCAAACACTTGAATTCAAACGTTCAAACATTCAAATTCAAAATTCAAAATTCAAAATTTCAAATTTCAAATTCAATATTCGAATTTCAAAATTCAAATTCAAATTCAAATTTCAAAATTCAAATTTCAAATTTCAAATTTCAAATTCAAAATTCAAATTTCGAAATTCAAATTCTAAATTCCAATTTCAAAATTCAAATTTCAAATTCAAAATTCGAAATTCAAATATTTGATTTTTAATTTAACTAATTAAATTAATTAGTAATGGCTTGGACTATCCAAGCCCATTACTAAACTCCATGCACCACCCACCCATTTAGGTGGGCTTCCAAACAGCTTCTTGGGCTAATAACATTATTAGGCCCAATACCTTTAAAGCTAGTCCATCATGACTACAAGGTGTTAGTGTGTGACCCATTAGGTCCAACTTAGCTACTGACATAACTGGGCTTGGGCCCAACAAGCCCACAACCCAATTAATGACAACACAGAGCACTAGCAATGCTTTGTTGCCCCAGAACTAGTCAGATTAATGACTTGATCAACCTATTGCACATATTTGGTTACTGTATGTATTTCCCTTCGTCTCGGTTATCTTCCCATTAACCTAGGGTAAGGAAATGTATCAACCCCTGCGGTTTAGGGTAAGCTTTATTCGAAATAGGGAATCTTCAATTTACTGACTCTAAAGGCAGATCATCTCATGATCTCTTTTACTATGCATAGATTCCCGAGTCCCTGTAAATGTCATCCCGATTTCTCCGGTTTACAGATAACCTAATCTCTCACAGAGATTTGACGAATTCCTTCAGCTTATTACCCTAGCCCTTGTGCCCTTTAAGGACACGCCCAACAGTATACCTATGAGTCTCCATGTTTCAGGCAGACGAGGTATACAATCAAAACATGCCTTCAAGAATACAGTCTAGGTAATAACTTCTGGTCTAAGGAAAGACACACCCAAACATAAAGAGATTACTCTAATGACACTATTTGTGAGATTTCCTCATAGAGTCTCTTTTTGGGTCTGTTCAGTGCGAGCTATACTCTTATAGGTCCACCCACGACTTTAGCTAAGATATCTCCATATCTGCAGCTCATGAGGTCTTTACCTTGTATCCATATACAAGTAGATAAGTCGTACTAGTCTTTACTCGAGATCACTGATCCCCAAACTCAGTGTCTCTAGACTAGGAACAAATAATTAGGAATAGACATGCAATATCCTTGAATCCTCATGATCGTGATCTTATCACCGATACTCAAGAGATACCTGTTCTATTCCAAGGGGTTTATCCAGTTCATTCATATAATATTAACAGTAATATCGAGACACAATATGAAACTGAATAAATAGTGCTTGCATTTATTTTCAACAAACAAAGTTCTACATCTAGTGTCCTTTATTTAATCAAAAGATTGTCTCTAGGACACCCATATGCTAACAATTTCACCACTTAAACTTCGTCAAAATCAAAAACACCTTTCACCAATCTTGTTCCTTAGCTCTTGAACTTGTGAAAGCTTGTATTTTTGAACATTGGAATCTCATTTTCGTGGCTTCACCCTCCCTATACAGCAGCTGCACATTCCTTCCTTTTATGAAAAAAAAATGGTGGTTGAATCTTCTTGTTGAAGAACACTCCTCCTTTGGTCATTCTTTGTGTTCCTAGTGTAAATTCCTCACATTTTTTTCTTGAGAGACCCTACCTTTAATCATTTAAATTTATGTTCTTGGTTTTAAATCCTTGAATATTTCATGAAGGTGTGTTCTTGAAGAAAAAGAAGCATTCTTGGTAGGTAAAGTCTTGAACTTGAGCTAAAGGAGCCACCTTGGAGAAATAAGGCTTGAATCCATGGAAAATATGACCAAAAATCCTCTTTTCCTCCACTTTTGAGTTCGGCCATAATGAGTTCATGATGTTTATGATGTTGTATTTTCTTAAAAATGGAGTCTTGGTGTTTAAATGTCTTATTGGAAGTTTAAAACTCAAGAAAGATGAAGACTTGTAAGAAAAAGTGTCACATTTGGCTTGTGTGTGAGTTGTTTCTTGAAAAGGATGAACTAAGAACCCTAGATGATTCTGCCCTATTCATTTAAATTAGGGTTTGATGGTTAAAATTAATAAAAATGACATCTTTGTGGACTAATAGCTTGAGGTACTTGATTAAACAAAGAAAGAATGTAAAAAGACAAGTAAAAGCCCTAACTTTGTGCACTATGTAATTCGGCCATATGGTGTAACCTAGGGTTTGAAATCTTAAAATATGTTCTAAGACTTAATTAGGACACTAATGAAGGGATTAAGTGAGGTGGATTAAGCATAATTTATTAATTAACTCTTAAACCCTAAAATTGGACCTAATTAGGGTTTAGGACCACTAATCATGTAATTAGTGAAATAAATGAACTAATGCATAAGTGATGATGTGGAATTACATAAGGGATGTAAATAAGTGAAAACCCTAAATTATGTTCACTTAGGGTTTTCAACTAAACCTAATTAGGGTTTCAAATTAAACCTAATTGCTTAAGGTGAGAGTTCAAATCCACATAGGTAGGTAATGAATTGATGAAAATATCATATGGATATACCTTATTCATATTCATCCATAGCTTGAATAATTAGGGTTTTATGTTGCAAAATGATTAAGAATAATGAATTAGGGTTTGATTGTGTAATTAAGGATTAATTCCACTTGTGGATTAAAGTGTGAGTTGATTTTCCAGGTTGTGGGACCTTGTTTATGCCACGACTAAGTAGGGTAATGTGACCTTAAATTGGTTGATCCTTGAATTAGTGGCTTAAAATATAATTAATTAAGTTATAAAGGCTTAAAATGGAGTGATCCTTGAGAAATGAAATGTGATTCTTGGAATTGTCTTAAGTTGTGAACTTGAGTCTTAGGATCCTAATGTCAAGTAATGTTCAAGGTTATGAATGACATATAGTGATGATAAATGTCTTGATTAGTTGCAAGTTAAGTGGAGAAGGCCTTAATCTAAGAGAGTTTATTGATGGACTAAGTGTCTAATGAGTTATTGTGGACTTAGAGAACAAATGAACACCTTATGTGCCCTATGTGTGTCACGACCATGAAGGATATATATGGCTAGGATGAGATGAAAATAATACAAGTTATCTTAGTTGCCTTAGAGTGTAATTCTAAGAGGATTGAAGTGCTTAAATCACATAGTTGATTTTGTTATAAGATAACACTTCCTTATGAACTAAAACATGTAATTATGTAATTAATGATCTAGACTTGTGTTGGGCATATTATTGGCATATGAGTATGTAAAAAGGAAATAGAATCAATAAATGGCTAAGTCTTGTATATTTACTTGACTAATTAATATGTCATTAATGTATATGTATAATTTCTTCTCTAGGTGTGCCTATAGATACTTGCTTATGAGGACATTTGTTGGAGCATACGTACTTGCCTAGGCAAGTGGGCTTGAGTATAGCTCTCTAAGGTAAGCTCTTTGTATAGGATGTTTCCTCTTCTCTTGTGACTCCACCATGATGATGGGCATTATAGTTGCATTGTATGAGAGTATGAGATATGTTGTATATGTGCATTCATTCACATTCATATAGAGATTATATGATTCATTATGATATGATGCACTGATGATGTATGTTATGAGGTTCCTGGCCAGTGAATATGTATGTAGGCTCATGGGTCATTCCCTTGAGTTATTTCATGCTCTTGCGATATTGTGTGTAGACTGCCTATGACTGGACTTTGGGGGTTATTGCACACTAGCATGTTGGACATGCTAAGTGTTGGCTATTCTAGGTTTGAGCCTGGAATAGCTAACTGATATGCGATGAGCATATGAGGAATTCTAAGACAAAAAGAGGAAGAATATGACTCAGTCTGATGCAAGAAAGGCGAAATAAATGTTAAATTTGTCAAATATCTGAATATAAGGTGTTATACTGATTTTGTGTTGATTTCACAAGAAAAATGCACAAATTGAAGATAAAAAGGACAAAGCAAAACTAAAAGCCCACGCTACAAGCGTGGGAATGGCGCTTGTAGCGTGAAAAGCACAAATTGGACATAAGCCCCCGCGCTAAGAGCGTGAGGACCGCGCTGCGCGGGGGAAGGAAAAATGGCAAAGGCTCCCACGCCCACAGCGCGGGAACCACGCTGCCAGCGTGGGAGGCGCGAATAATTGAAAGTTTGAATTGAGAGAATTAGGTCAAAATCTCTTATAAATAAGAGCCTCAACCTTGAGGAAGACACACAGAGACAAAAACCCTGGAGGCAGATCCGGCTTGGAAGGGAGGAATTCGTTCTTCGTGTTCGTTGTTCGTCACCCCGTTCTTGTATTTTCCTTCCTCTTTTAATTAAGTTTATGTTGAATCTCAGATCTGCGATCATGATGTTGATTGGCTAGATCTATTTACTGTAGTCAGGGTCATGATCCCTTTGTGAACATCTGATACAAAGGATTGAATCACTTTGTGTGTTGATTTTAATATACTTCATCTTTATCTTGTGCGTATTGTTATTATTTCTGTTAGATCCGATCAACCTAATAGGGGATGATATTCTGGGGATTAGGGCTCGCAATAGGAATATTGGGGTTCTGATTCTGAAAGGAGATAAAGATGACGATTTATGCATGTTCTAGGGATAGACTTGTATAAATCACAGTCGTTGGATTTATCTGCGTAATGCTTAATTTCATGCGGGATTACTAAGGGATTAGGGTTCCAATTGAATTAAAGGGTTAGATCACCAAGGGATTGAGATTTAACTAATTATTTTAAAGATGATAATTTGTCCGAGTTATTAATTTCAACGAATATGGTGAATCAACCCAGAGTAAAAAGTGGGATCATTTGATGAATGTACCCTGACTGCAGTGTTTTCTCATATCTTTTTACAAAAACACTCATTTTCGTTCCTATTTTATTCCTTTTTAACAAAAATATAAAAACAATTCTTTTACTTTTCTTCTCATTTAATTTAAATTACAATTATTTGTGAACAAACAATCGATTTGTCTAACTTAAGAGGACTGGTTATCGTAGTAATTGTTTTACAATCCCTGTGGAGACGATCTATACTTACTACTTTATTACTTGTGCGATCGGTACACTTGCCGAATTGCCAACAAGTTTTTGGCGCCGTTGCCGGGGATTGAAAATTCAATATTACAAATAACCGTTGATTCTTGAGATTGGATTTTAATTTTTTTCTTTTTATCTTGTTTGTTTTGTTCAGGTGCTACTAATAATTTTTCCTGAGTTTTATGCGAGGTAGGCTTCCGCCTAAGGAATTTGTGATTGATTCTGAAATTGCAAGGACCGAAAAGCAACTAAGGAAGGCTGCTAGACAGATCATTTGGGAGGATTCTAAGGACATACCTTTACAACCAACTCAAGAGATGGAAGAAAACAACAATGCTGGTCATGGTAGAGGAGGAAATGCAAACAATCAACCTCCAAGACTGTTGAATACAATTCTGACTCCAGTATTCAACAGAGCCAACTCAAGCATAGTCAGGCCGAATGTGGAGGCCAACAACTTTGAGCTGAAGCCATCATTGATTTCTTTGGTGGAGAGGGTTCAATTTTCTGGTGCTGATGATGAGGATCCTCATGAATTCATAGACCGATTTCTGATGGTCTGTGATACAACTAAGCACAACGGAGTATCTACCGATGCTATTAGCATCCTTACATGGGAAGATTTGTCCAGCAAATTCTTTGCTCATTTCTTTTCCATGGAGAAATATAATCAGCTGGTGAATGAGATCACAAATTTTCGCCAGCTGGAAGGAGAATCACTTTGTGCAACATGGAACAGATTTCAGGAACTTAACAGGAAGTGTTCACACTATGAAGGAGATGATGATAGAAAAGTGGCGATATTCTTCAATGGAATCACTCCTGAAACAAGGATGATAATAAATAGCGCAGCTGGAGGTTCTATCCGGGAGACTACATCTGAGCAGGCTATAGATCTAATCAAAAAGCTTGCACAGAATGAAAATGAGAGTGTACTGGCTCCCATAAAAAGAGCAGTGATAAAGCCAGCAGACAATGATGTTATATCATTGTCTAAGAAGTTTGACAGCTTGAGTGAGAAATTTGACAAGTTTCAAGTGTCAAAGGTTCAAACAACTCCTCTGGTTTGTGATAAGTGCCAAGAAAGTCATGAATCCAGTGAATGTCCTAATCCATTGTCAGAAGATTGGCCTCAACAATTGCAGGTGAATGGGATCTGGTATGATCAGCGTCCTCCATAACAAAACTTTTAGAGAAATCAAAATTTCCCTGCTGGTAACAACAATTTTCAGCGGAGGACTGAAGGAGCTGGTATGGATTTCAAATCCAACAATACCAACAATTATGCTCAATCTTCACAGAATCAACAAAGAGAGCCGGCTGAGTGGGAAAAAGCTTTTGCTCAAATGGCTAAGGCTTCTAATGAGATGGCTCAACACACCAATGCTTTCATGGAGGAGACTAGAGCCAACAATAAAAATACAAATGCTTCCATTAAGAACCTGGAGAATCAGATAGGCCAGCTGGCCAAGCAATTTACAGAAAGAGTTCCAGGTACCTTTCCAAGCAATACAGTTATCAATCCAAAGGATGACTGTATGGCTATTACCACAAGAAGTGGTAAAGTGTTGACAGCTCCAATAAAACCAGCTGTAAATATGGAAGACAAAACAAAGGGAAAGGAGGAGCAGAATAAGGAAGCAGTTGAACCAGAGATTGAGGTAATTGTGCACGAAAAGAACAAGGAAGTTGTTGCTGAGAAAGAACAGGTTGAAGAGCAACCGGCTGTGGCAAAGAAAAAGCATGAGTTAAGCCATGAATATGTGATGTCTAAGGCACCCTACCCAGAAAGATTCAAGAAGGGAGCCTATAACAAGCATTATGATAGATTCTTGGACATTTTTAAGAAGCTGCACATCAATATTCCTTTTGCTGAAGCTCTAGCAAATATGCCTGGATATGCAAAATTCATGAAGGATCTTTTATCCAGAAAGCAGAAGCTACAAGAATGCCAAACTGTAACACTCACTGAGGAGTGCAGTGCTTTTATTCAGCAAAAGATTCCAGATAAGCTTAGTGATCCGGGGAGTTTTAATATCCCTATTGCTATTGGTGATATTGGCATTGGAAAAGCCTTATGTGATCTTGGGGCTAGTATTAATTTGATGCCTTTCTCAGTGTATAAATCTTTGGGGATTGAGGAATTAAAGCCTACCGAGGTATCTCTCCAACTGGCTGATAGATCTGTGAGAAAACCTAATGGGATTATAGAAGATATTCTTGTCAAGGTTGATAAGTTTATCTTTCCTGCGGATTTTGTGGTGTTAGATATGGGAGAAGGAAGTGAGAAGCCCATGCTCTTAGGAAGACCCTTTTTGGCTACAGCCCGTGCTTAATTGATGTTGAGCAAGGGATGATCAAACTGAGAATGAATGATGAGGAAATCATCTACAATGTTTCTGAGGCTATGAAGAGACCTGATGAGAATAATGATTGTTTCCAGGTTGATTCTTTTCATGAAACAGTTCAACACAAGAAGGAGCGTCCTCAAGAGATTGATTATGAGTTGAGAGCTCGTGACCATGTACCCTTTGAAAAAGAAGGAATTGTTGTGGAAGTACTAAAAGAGAAAGCTGAAGATGTAGAGATTGGGGCCCCTAAGGTTGAACTGAAACCCTTGCCCGACACTTTGAAGTATGTGTTCCTGGGAGATGATGATACTTATCCAGTAATAATTAACAAAGATCTCTCTTCAGACCAAGAAAAGGAGCTAGTTGATGTTTTGAAAGCTCACAAGACCGCCATAGGATGGTCTATTACTGATTTGAAGGGTATAAATCCTTCTTTTTGCACACATAAGATTCTCATGGAAGATGATATCAAACCCGTGAGACAACCACAAAGAAGATTAAACCCAACAATGAAGGAGGTGGTGAGAAAGGAAGTTGTAAAGCTTCTTGATGCAGGAATGATTTACCCAATTTCTGATGCTGCTTGGGTAAGCCCAGTTCAAACAGTACCAAAAAAAGGTGGTGTGACAGTAGTCACAAATGCACAGCAAGAGTTGATTCCAACCAGAACTATCACAGGTTGGAGAATGTGTGTAGACTACCGAAGGTTGAACACAGCTACTCGGAAAGATCATTTTCCACTACCTTTTATTGATCAAATGCTGGAGAGACTGGCGGGCCACTCTTATTATTGCTTCTTGGATGGTTATTCAGGCTACAACCAAATACCTGTAGCTCCTGAAGACCAGGAAAAGACAGCTTTCACTTGCCCATTTGGAGTCTTCGCATACAGAAGAATGTCGTTTGGCCTCTGCAATGCACCTGCCACTTTCCAAAGGTGTATGCTCTCTATCTTTTCTGATATGGTAGAGAAATGTTTAGAGGTATTTATGGATGACTTCTCTGTTTTTGGTTCAAGCTTTGATTCTTGTTTGAATAATTTGTCTAAAGTCTTAAAGAGATGTAATGAGACTAACCTTGTTCTGAATTGGGAAAAGTGCCATTTTATGGTAAATGAAGGTATAGTGCTGGGACATAAAATCTCTAAATCTGGGATTGAAGTTGATAAAGCAAAATTGATGTTAATTGAACAACTTCCCATTCCCGTGAATGTAAATGCTGTTAGGAGTTTCCTAGGACATGCAGGTTTTTACAGGCGGTTCATCAAGGATTTCTCCAAGATTGCTAAACCATTGAGCCAACTCTTGGTGAAGGACTCGGAGTTTGTGTTTGATGATGCATGTTCAAAGGCATTCCATTTGTTGAAAGAGAAGCTTACTACAGCTCCTGTGCTTACAGCTCCTGATTGGAACCTTCCGTTTGAACTCATGTGTGACGCCAGTGCTTATGCAATTGGTGCAGTCCTTGGTCAGCGTAAGGAAAAATTGTTACATGTCATTTACTATGCTAGCAAAGTCTTGAATGATGCTCAGGTTAATTATGCAACAACTGAGAAAGAAATGTTAGCAGTAGTTTATGCATTGGACAAATTTAGACCTTATTTGTTAGGATCTAAAATCATTGTTTTCACTGACCATTCTGCTATTAAGTTTTTGATGACTAAGCAGGATGCTAAACCACGATTGCTGAGGTGGATGCTACTCTTTCAAGAGTTTGATTTGGAGATCCGAGACAAGATTGGAGTGGAGAACAAAGTGGCTGATCATCTCTCCCGAATTCAGGCAAAAGAGTTACAAGATAGTCCAGAAAAAGAAATCAATGACTATTTTCCTGATGAAAAGGTAATGGCAGTCTTTGTTCCTCCATGGTTCGCAGACTTCGCCAATTACAAAGTTGTGAGGGAGTTTCCTCCTAACCTTACAAAGCAACATCAAAAGAAATTTTTGCAAAATATAAAGAGGTATTTCTGGGATGATCCGCATCTCTATTTTCAATGTGCTGATGGGATCATTCGCAGATGTGTCCCTGAGTTTGAGATGAGTCAGATCTTGTGGCATTGCCATGCTTCCAACTATGGAGGCCACTTTGGAGGCAATCGAACCGCTCAGAAAGTCTTGCAAAGCGGTTACTATTGGCCGACACTTTTCAAAGATGCGAGGGATTGTGTGGAAAAATGTGATAAGTGTCAGAGAACGGGTAATATTTCACGCAAGGATGAGATGCCTCTGAATAATATATTAGAGGTAGAGCTGTTTGATGTATGGGGCATTGACTTCATGGGGCCATTTCCCTCATCTTATTCCAACCAGTATATCCTTGTTGCTGTGGATTATGTCTCCAAGTGGGTGGAAGCTGTTGCTCTTCCCACCAACGATGCTAAGGTGGTTGTCACTTTTCTGAGAAAAAATATTTTTACAAGGTTTGGAGTACCTCGGACTATTATCAGTGATGGAGGTACCCACTTTTGTAATAAATTTTTGAAAGCTTGCTAGTTAAATATGGGGTGAGACACAGAGTAGCCACACCATATCATCCCCAGACTAGTGGGCAAGTTGAAATCTCCAACAGGGAGATAAAAAGAATCCTAGAAAAGACAGTGGGAATTTCTATGAAGGATTGGGCTAAGAAGCTTGATGATGCACTCTGGGCGTACAGAACTGCGTTCAAAACTCCTATTGGCATGTCACCTTATCAATTGGTGTATGGCAAACCTTGTCATTTGCCAGTGGAGTTAGAACACAAAGCCTTGTGGGCTACAAGGTTTTTAAATTTTGAACCATCAGGAGCTCAAAAGAAAAGAATACTTCAGCTGAATGAGCTTGATGAGTTCAGAAGGACTGCATATGAAAGTGCACAGATTTACAAAGAGAAGACTAAGTTGTGGCATGATAGCAAGATCAAGCCCAAAGAGTTTGCACCGGGTCAACAGGTATTATTGTACAACTCTCGACTGAGGTTGTTCCCAGGTAAACTTAAATCTCGTTGGTCTGGTCCTTTTGTGGTGACAAATGTATTCTCATATGGTACCGTTGAAATCTCTCCTCTTGATGCTGAGAGACCCTTTAAGGTAAATGGGAATCGTTTGAAATCTTACTATGGAGAACCTGTGAATAGGGACACAATTTCTGTCCTTTTAACTTAACCTGAGTAATCATGGTTCCAGTCAGGATCGTGACGTTAAACAAGAGCTTGCTGGGAGGCAACCCAGTGGAATTTTTTTTTCAAATTGCTTAGTTTAGATGTTTGCTTTTAAAATTTTAGGTGTGACAAGAGCTGGAAATTGAGGATAAATTTCTTAAGTCCACGCTGATA
>JAVKPL010009835.1:0-39338 GCA_032173675.1 Gastrolobium villosum
TGTATTTTTTTTTGGCCTGCTTAACCATAGTATTGCTCTGTTAGGTCGTTACCTAACACATATTTTGATCATAATTTTTATTTTGATAAAATAAAAATTTGTAATTTTTATGCAGAATATAAGATCCAAATCTTTCATATTTGATACAATAATTTGCCCCTATAATAAAGTTAAAGAGATTTTCACTAAATCATTCCTCCTTGTTTATTATTCTGTCTTTTTAGATCAATCATTGCTCCAATTTAACTTGATTTTCCCATAAAAATAGAAAGGATTAATGTTTTCTATCCAAATAACGCTATGTTTTCTTGCTTTAGGAAAGATTTAAGAATTAATTGCTATGATTTTAGCCATTTAAAATATAATAAAATATGAGTTTATGATAACTTAGTTGAAGAAAATTTTAGGTGGTTTACCTAAGGAGTGAATATAGATGAAAGTGTTTGGTGAGTAAATTGAGACAAATTTGGTTTTCACTCTGTAATTGCTAATCTTACGGCTTTAACTGTTGCATTATTATTGTTTTTTAAAATGTATTTCATACATTAATTTAATTTGCACATCAATCAAGTGCAGAAAGTGAAGTTTACCAAATTAATAAATATGATATTGATCTTTACAAATTACGAACAACTTGACAACACTAAAAAATTTCGAGATTCTCTTTCTAGATAGACAACTAAAATCATAAAACAGAGATAAATTTAATAATGAACAAATTGAAACTTAAAACACTTGACCAATTTTACTGAAAACACATTGACTGAAGATGGGGATGTTTACCTTGAGTTCACCAATTTCTCAACGACGTCAACAATTTTAACAAGAAGAGTTTATTAAATACAATTCTGGAGAAATGCCGCTAAAATATACAACAGAATATGAAATAAATATTTCAGCAAAAGAAGAAATAATATAAAATAAGGGAAAAATGTTTCTGCATATAAGTTATCTGCGTTTATTCCCAAAATGACGTCTTTTTGGTATTGAAATCTTAAAAAAATTATAAATATAAAGACTATTACAACCTGAAATAAATTAAAATTATAAAAATACCATGATTTCCACCAAAAAACGACGTCTTATTGGGCTTATTGTATTATCTATAGTAATGTCAGACGAAACCATAAAATAAATATCATAAAGTGGCAAGAAAATTTGAACTAAAAAGTTTCCTACAAATCACACTAATCAGTTCCATGATTTCTATTTTCTTGATGGGCTTTCTACTAGTGGGGTACTCCATGTTTAAGCCATATTTTCATTTAGCCATAGGCGTGGGCTCATTTACTGCTTCCATTGTACCAGCATCCATTGAATTCATGCTCGCACCAGCATCCATTGAATTCATGCTCGCACCAGCATCCCTTGAATTCATGCTTGCACCAGCATCCATTGAATTGAAGACCGCAGCAGCTTCGGGATTATTAGATGCATGCTTGGCTATTTCTCTGTCAACTCTCTCCCCTGCCCTTGAAGCGTGTAGGTCCATTGCTGCTTCAGCCTCTTTTGCCAACCTAACCTCGTGAGCTACTTCCATTCTGGCTTTGGCAATATCCTTCTCTGCCTGCATAAACATAACGAATATCCATATCTGAGTGTGTTTTCAAAAGTTTGAAGTTCACAATGGCCGTTTTTTTTTTTCAAATGATAAAATAATAGATTAATGCGAAAGACTAATTACAAGATTAAATCGGGACTAACCCTAATAGTGAAAATAATAATTTTTAATTTCGTTCATAATTCCATCAATTAATATAAGGGTTGAGTTTGGTGCACAAGCCTATTTTAACTTGTGAAAATAAGGATGAGAATTGATTGTACCTACTCTTATGTTTTTATAAAAAAAAACTATGGGTTTTATAAGAGTTATATTGTAGGAAAAGTGATTCTGTTATGTTATAGAGATTCGTTTTGCACACCGAATTTTTTTTTTTCTGCGGGCCCCACAAAATGTTGTGAGTGTAGGAAAGTTTTTGTGGTCATGTTAAATGATAGATGATAATCCCAAAAACTATTTCTTATACTTGAACGCGTACTCTGTTATGCTCGAATTATATGAGAATGTAAATCTTATGTTTTCCTTCAATAATGCTTAGCTATAAAACAATATTAACATTCACAATTATTTATTTCTCTCTCTTCATCACAAACTTAAATAACTCCATCAAAACATTTACGTGTCTCCATCCAAATTTACGTGGCTTCCACCTGAACAATTGTGCAGTGTACCTAAAAGATGTGATCTATCATCTTAGATGTATATGAACAGAAAAGTTTAGTGCTTGAAAAGATTTTCCTTTTTCCAGAAGAAATTGCAGATAAAAAAGGACAAAAAATAATGAAGAAAAAAAGGGCTAAATTATTTGAAGTAGAAGAATGAATGGCGCTCAACTCCATGAGTTATCCATTTTAGCTCCTTTTTCGGTGGACACATACATTCCCTTTTCATCTCCCAATTAAGCATTATGAGCATTAAGAATATAATCTTTTAAGTACCTTTTCTTCGGCCCTTGCTTCAGCCTTGACCTTACGCATGGCATTCATCTCATGTAGCTTGTCTTTCACAGCCTGCATTTTCACTAATTTTCTGACCTTCCTATTTCTCAATGTAACAAAAAGACACTAGAAATTAATGCTATTTATATGTATACTAAGAAAGCCGACTAGCTATATAATTATGGGTTCTCATTGTCTCCCTTTCTTTCTCATTTTTGTGGTTGTTTTGGGTACAAGTGTCTTCTATAAACACGTTAGGACAATTTTGTGGATCATACTCAATGGAAGTTAGGGTCGTTTTGTGGATCACATTCCTTTTGTACCATCTTGTGGATCATATAAACAATTTAACTTGAATAGTGTCCAAATTTAGACATAGTATAGTTCGAATATCCATTAATATCAGTGGAAGATTTTATTTATTTTAATGTCTGGCTAAGTATTCTCACTGACATAGCTATGAGACCCCTTTGGTACTACTGCCACTAGCTAGGAGGCCCTCCTAGCAATTATCTTCTGATCCTAAGTTAAACTTTAGAGTGCAACTTATTGCCCAGTATTGATTCTAAAGGGTTGCCCAATATAAACTGGCCCAGTGAAATTCAACAGACCAAGCCCAACTCAGTTGCTTCAACTCAGTTGCTTCTAATAACCATCTTATTAAAGCAACCACTCATGATAGAAAAGAGGCCACGTAAGTTGTGTAGTTGGATCTGAGGAGTTAGTTAGGACGTTGTGTAAATGATTTTCAGTTAGTTTGTTTGTTTATCTTAACTGTGTAAATAGTCAGCTATATATACAAAACTCAAACGAAAGTTGTATTCAGATTGCATAATCAATGAATTCAGTTTTCACCATTTTCTGTTCCCTTTCTCTGATTCTCAACATGATACCAGAGCTCTAAGTTCATCATTGTTTCTTGAATCTTTTTCTTTCTTCTTGAATCGTTTTCTTTCATCAATTGATTAGTTCTTCTTGATAGTGAATCTATTATGGCTAATCCAAATCCTCTCCCTGAGTTCTGAACAAATCCAGCTCATCCGTTCTTTATGCATTCTAATGAAAGTCCATCTCAAGTTCTTGTCACTCCTCTTCTCAATGGAACCAATTATCACTCCTGGTCTCGTGCAATGACCATGGCTTTGAGATCCAAGAATAAGCTTGGATTTGTTAATGGAACCATTATTCCTCCACCTGAGCATGATCCTGAATTTGCAGCTTGGGATCGATGCAATACAATGATTGTAGGATGGATCCACAGATCCATTACGCAAACAATTGCTCAATCTATACTATGGATTGAGAAGGCATCAGATGTATGGAGAGATTTGTAGGATCGATTCTCTCAATCAGATATTTTTCGTGTTTGTGATCTTCAAGAAGATCTTTACAAGCTTTGTCAAGGAGAAAAGCCCATAAGTGAGTATTTCACTCAACTCAAAATTATGTGGGAAGAATTGGAGAATTTGAGGCCACTTCCCAATCCTGTTGTTCCATGTGTTTGTGGTTCTGTGACACAGATGCGTCAATACCGTGAAAATGATCACACTATCAGATTTTTAAGAGGTTTGAATGAGCAATATGCTCATGTTCGGTCACAACTTATGCTTTTTGATCCCCTTCCAAATGTGACAAAAGCATTTTCTTTAGTGATACAACAAGAAAGACAGTTTCAATATGAGAATGTCATAAATTTTACAAACACTCCTCAAGCTCTAGCTGTATTAGGAGATCAATCCAGAAGAGGTTCTTTCAATGGTGGTAGAAATTACAGAGGACGTGGTCGTAATAATGGAGGAAGAGGATTCAATGGCACGAAATTTTACACACATTGCAATAGACACAACCATACTATGGAGACATATTATGCCTTACATGGCTTTCCACCAGGTTATAGAAGAAATGGAGGACCTTCAACTGTTAATGCAGCTACAGCTGAGATGCAATAGGAAACACCATCCATAAACCTCATTCAAGATCAATATCAACAAATATTGAATCTACTGCAGAAGCCTAATTCTTCAGAACTTGTGTCATAGCCACATCTTGATAATGCTGCTTTTGTTTCTCATGTGCACAATGACACTAATCCATCAGTAGGGCTGGCAATACGGGCCAGCCCGCCCCGACCCGCCACTGGCCCGCCTAAAATGGGTTGGCCCGCCCCGACCCGTTTTGACAAAATGGGTTGAATTTAGCAACCTGGCCCGTTTTATGAGTGAGTTGGCGGGCTACGGGCCAACCCGCCTAAAATTAAGAAAAAATAAAAATATAAAAAATATAAAAAAAATACAAAAAATTAAATTCTGCAAAAAACACATAATTTTTTTTTGCATAAAATCCTAATGTGCTTATCAAAATCAAGAAGATCAGTGTTTAATAATCTACATATAAATATGCATCTTTCAATCCAGAAATAATAATAAAAATTAAAATCATATCAAGGTAAAACAGAATAACAAAACAAGTAACAAAGTGTTGTATGAACAGTCTACAACAATTCGAAAAAGCCACTTGCATGCAAAGAAATATAGGGCACAAAGTTACATAACAATTGGGTAACCTAAAAAAAAGGGGGGGCTTAGGGGGCTTGGCGGGCTAGCCCGTCCCGTGGCGGGCCGAGCCCGGCGGGCTGGCGGGTTTGGCGGGCTGGTGGGTTGAAAAACTCAACCCAGCCCGCCCTATTTGGTGGGCGGGGCGGGCCAGCCCGACGGGCTCAGCCCATTTTGCCAGCCCTATCCATCAGGTATAATAGGTATTGATTGGGTGGTTAACACAAAGCAACATATCACATCACACACTGCATATCAAGTTTTTCATCCTATTACAAAATTAAACCTATACCTATCTCTCTTCCCAATGGTTCCAAAATAAATGCAACTATTTCTGGTACAGTTCATATTCCCCTTTACTTACTCTTCATGATGTACTCTATATACATGAATCTCACATTAACCTGATGTCAGTTACAAAATTGTTCAACTTCATTCCTTGCATTATCACTTTCAATAATACCTCTTGTGTTATTCAACAGAAAAACCAATATTGCTAGACGACGATTGGTTCTGCTAGACGCAAGGATGTGCTATATGTGATAGTACAACAGACTGAGAAGCCCAAAACTTACAGTTCCATCTGCAATGCTATTCAAAATAAAGATGTCTCCCTTCTTTGGCATCAAAGATTGGGGCACCTATCAAAAGATGTCTTACATCTTATGGCCACTCAGTTCCCTTTTATACCTTGTGTTCATTTTCATCCATGTGATGTATGCCACATAGCTAAACAACATAAATTGCCTTTCCATTCCAGTGTTACAAAATCTACTCAAATTTTTTATTTGCTACATGTAGACATTTGGGGCCCTTATTCAGTTAAATCTGTTCATGGTCACCAATATTTTCTTACTATAGTTGATGACTTCTCCCGTTTTACTTGGAATTTTCTTATGTAAACTAAGGCTGAAACTCACACTCATCTGCAACACTTTATCGGATTTGTTAAGAATCAATTTGATACTTGATGCTACCCGGCAAGTATACCGATCGCACAAGTAATAAAGTGATAAGAAAAGTCCGTCTCCACAGGGATTGGGATCGAATATCAAATAAATTTTCTCTTAAGGAATGGAAGATCTCAAATAGGGTTTTTGACAAATATTGTCAATTTGATGGAAATTGAATTTTGAAAATAAAAGACTTGTTTTTGTATTTTTAGATTGAAAAATAAAACAATAAAATTGAAAATTGTTTTGTAAAGATTATGAGAAAAACATTGTAGCCAGGGTTCATTCACCAGATGATCCCCGCTTTTTACTCCGGATTGATTTACAATAATTATTTATATAATTACTCAGATAAATTATCCTCTAAAAAGAGTTAATAGTTAACCCTCAATTCCTTGCAGGGTTAACCCTTTATCCTATGAGAAACCCCAATTCCTTGCAATGTTTCTCATGGGATCAAGCAATGAGCGCGATAATTTAAGCATCTGCAATCATATACACGTCTATTCCTAGCACGCATACAGATTGTTATCTTACCCCCTTTCGAGATCAAAACCCCAATATTCCTATCTAGGGTTTTGATCCTTAGAATATCCCCAACTATCAGATTGATCAACTCTAACAAAGGGAATATAAAATTCGCACAGAGTAAAGATAAAGATAATTATATAAATTAAAAACCACAAATCAATCCTTCGTGTCAAGGGTTCACATATGGATCGTGACCCTGACTACAATAAAAAGGATCTAGCCGATCAACATCATGATCGCTGATCTAAAATTCAACATAAAATTAAATAGAAGATAAAGAAATACTAGAAAAGAGATGAAGAAAGAAGAACGCCTCCAGTCTCTCCTCCCTGCCTCTCCAGATCTGCCTCTTCTATGTGTCTCACTGTGTATCTCCAAACTTCAGAATCTGTCCCAATGTCAGTCTGCTGACCTAATTGCATAAAAGGTGCTTTTATAATGTTTTATTTCCTTTCCAAAAGTGCCCCTCAGAAAACACGGAGATCCGTTCCGCAAATCGGCGCCGGTTGGCGCAAGTTTGCGCCGCGCCATTTTCCTTGTTTGGGGCGCTAGCTAGCGCCAAACTCCTTGTAAAATTGGCGCTAGGTAGCGCCATTCCTTTGATATTTGGGCGCTGCTTGGCGCTAGGTTGCTTTCTTGGTGTGGCGCTAAGTGGCGCCACTTTGGTGCTGCTTGGGCGCTAGGTGGTGCCACTTTGGTGCTACCTCGCGCCACTTTGGTGCCTTCGCTGCAAAGTTCATAAACTGGCGTGGATTTGCGCCAGTGTGGTGCCGGTCCGCGCCATGCTTCTGGGACTTGTAGTGTGTTGCACCCGTGTAGAATTGCGTTAACAGGCTTTTAATAATTTTCACTTCTTTTTCCTGTAAAAACACAACTAAAAGGTGCATATTATCGACATACAAAGAATCAACATAATTAGCAAATATGTATTTAAATTGCTCTCTTATGACTCAATTCTTGTCAATTTTAACACAGAAAAATCACACTTGCCAGAGGCACATCAATACTTGTGTCAAAATCATAAGATCTGATAATGGATCAGAATTCATCATGAATCAATTTTATGCCCAAGAAGGAATAGCTCATCAAAGAACATGTATAGAAACTCCACAACAAAATGGGGTTATGGAACGTAAACATCAGCACATCATGAACGTGGCTCGTGCTTCTGTTTTCCAAGCCCGACTCCCTATTTCTCTATGGTGTTATGCAGTAACTCATGCAGTGTGATAGCTTCAACTATCGAAAATGGCAGAAAAACAATTAAAGGACGTATGATATTATCAACGGCAATTTGAGAACGCCGGCAACTCTAGAAAATTGTAAGGAAGAAGAGATGAAGTTTGTTACTACTCAATACAATACCCTCCATGATACCTTCTCTCAGCATTAAAAGCAACAAAAGCATGCTTCACAATTAAAATGGGCCTCTCAACATAAAAAGCCCAATGGGTTTATTTTAAGCTAAATATAACAAGTGTAATATTGGGCCTGCACTCCCTGGCCCAATCTAAATCACTAAGTCAACTCAGCCACTTTCATTAGTCACGAACCCCTCCATCCAACTTGGTCGTCTCTTCTCTCTTTCTCCTCTCTTTGGTCTCATGGCTTGGTCTTCTCTCATCTCCTTCTCTTTGGTAGCAGGAACAGGATCCGCATCATTTTTCCTTCCCCTTAAAAAATTGATCTTGTCCTCAAGATCGAAGCTTGGAAAGGCTTGGGAGAACTCGGCATAAGGAACCCAAGTGGCATCCTCCAAGGGAAGACCTTCCCACTGCACTAAAAGGTGTAAAACTTCTTCCTTTCCGACGTTGGAGGCTCGAACCCGAAGAATGGCAACTGGCTTGGTCACCGGCTGGTTGTCCCAACTCACGGACGGTAGCGGGGTCGAGTGAAAGGTGGAGTTGTGCCTATATGGTTTGAGCAACGAAACATGGAAGACCGGGTGTACCCGGGACTGTTCCGGCAGCTGTAGGCGATAAGCCACAGGACCCACGCAGTCGGTCACCGGAAAAGGTCCATAAAAATGACGACGCAACTTCGAGAAGGATTGATTGCGCACCGAGCGTTGCCGGTAAGGCTGTAGCTTGACAAGGACCAGGTCTCCCACTTGGAACTGTATGTCACGGCGTTTCTTGTCCGCTTGGGTCTTCACGCGCTGGCGTGTTCGATGCAAGTTATCGCGCAGCTGCCGGATGATCTCATCACGGCACGTGAGCATGACATCAACAGCTTCAACGACTGTAGAGGAAGCATCATAAGTTGCATGCCTGGAGGAAGACGCCCATAAACAGCTTAAAAAGGAGATATTCCAATGGATGAGTGATAAAATGAGTTGTATGAAAATTATGCCCAAGGTAAATACTTTACCCATTCCTTTGGTGATTCCATGGTATAGTATCTTAGATACTGTTCTAACCCCCTGTTCGTTACCTCTTTTTGTCCATTAGTTTCTGGGTGGTTTGTTGTGCTGTAGCAAAGTTTGGTGCCACTTAATCGAGCCAACTCAGCCCAAAACTTGCTCACGAAGATGCATTCGCGATTAGAGATAATAGAGCGGGGAATGCCATGTAGACGACAGATGTTGTCCACAAATGCTGTAGCTACCTTTGTAGCGGTGAAATTTGAGGGTAAGGCCACAAAGTGTGCGTATTTGGACAAGAGGTCAACTACTACCAGGATTACTGTTTTACCTTCTGAAATTGGAAGCCTAACAATGAAGTCCATGGACAAGTCCTCCCAGATCGCCTATGGAATGGATAGGGGTTGGAGCAAACCGGCCGGAGACAGGGGCTGGTATTTCGTGACTTGACAGATTGGGCAAGTTCTCACGAATTCTTGCACATCACGCTTCAAATGAGGCCAGTAGTATTCTGGTAGCACTCCATGCAGTGTCTTCTTAATTCTACCGTGACCCCCAAGAACGGAAGAATGAAATTCCTGAAGAATAGCCATACGAAGTGTGGAGTCCGAAGCTACAACAATTCTGCCTTTGAAAAACACCACACCGTCTCGGTAACTATATTGTTCATACCCATCAGTCCCTTCCTCAATCTTTTCTTTCAACTGCATTAACTCCTTATTACACTGAATTTCTGTTTTAATTTGTTCCAACGGGTTGTTACTCACCTTGGTGATAATCATAGCTGTACCAGTCGTCTCATTTATTAGATACTCTCCTTCTGACTTTCTGGAAAGGGCATCAACTACTTTATTACTTGCTCTTGGAAAATATTCTATGGTGTAGTCAAAACAGAGCAACTTGACCAGGAAACGTTGTTGTTCTTGACTGCTGAGCGAGTTCCTTCCGTCATCTCACCTGTTTGGAAGTTTCTCTCAACGAAAGCACCAAATTGATAGCTTAAACTATCGAAAATGGCAGAAAAATAATTAAAGGATGTATGATATTATCAACGGCAATTTGAGAACGCCGGAAACTCCAGAAAATTGTAAGGAAGAAGAGATGAAGTTTGTTACTACTCAATACAATACCCTCCATAATACCTTCTCTCAGCACTAAAAGCAACAGAAGCATACTTCACAATTAAAATGGGCCTCTCAACATAAAAAGTCCAATGGGTTTATTTTAAGCTAAAGATAACAAGTGTAATATTAGGCCTGCACTCCCTGGCCCAATCTAAATTACTAAGTCAAATCAGCCACTTTCATTAGTCACGAGCCCCTCCATCCAACTTGGTCGTCTCTTCTCTCTTTCTCTTCTCTTTGGTCTCATGGCTTGGTCTTCTCTCATCTCCTTCTCTTTGGTAGCAGGAACAGGATCCGCATCACAGTGCATGTGATAAATCGCACTTGCTCTCCAATGCTTTCCAACAAGTCTCCATATGAAAGACTACATAATGAACCTCCTTTACTCATTCACTTTAAAGTATTTGGCTGCCTTGTTTATGCTTCAACCATTCTAGCTCATAGAACAAGATTTTCCCCACGTGCAAGACAAGCTGTGTTTCTAGGCTTCAGAAATGGCACAGAGGGTCATCTTCTTTATGATTTGAAATCTAATGAGCTTTTCCTTTCCAGAAATGTTGTTTTCCATGAAACCATTTTCCCTTTTCATTCCTCTACATCCAGCATCTCAAATTTTCCCATGCTTGTTACTGACAATTCACGTGTTTCTTCTTTGGATATTCCTCCATATCATGACATTTTATAGCCATATCCATTAAATCCACCTATCAACCAAAATAACCCACATGCACCAGATCATATTCATCCACCATCACCTATAGAACAAAATGAAACTATCCGTCGTTCTAATCATTCTCATCAACCTCCTCGGTATTTACAAGACTATCACTGTAGCCTATCTGCCATACAGCAGGAACATTCATCATCAGGTAATTCCAAAACACATCAAATTCGTCATCCTTTATCTCATGTTTTATCTTATAATTGTTGCTCTCCATCATATAAGCATTTTTGCTTCTCTGTCACCACTCATGAAGAACCTCGTACATACAATCAAGCAATTAAGCATGATCAGTGGAAAATTGCTATGGATAAAGAGCTCTCTGCCTTAGCTCTTAATAATACATGGACAATAGTTGATTTGCAACCAGGTAAAACACCCGTTGGATGTAAATGGGTTTACAAAGTAAAGTATAAGTCAAATGGTGATGTTGAAAGATACAAAGCAAGATTAGTTGCTAAAGGTTCTACACAACTCGAAGGTGTGGATTTCTTTGATATGTTCTTTCCGGTTGCCAAAATTACATCCCTTCGTGTTCTTCTATCTGTTGCTGCTTCTAAGGGCTAGCTTTTAGAACAATTCGACGTGGACAATGCCTTTCTCCATGGTGATCTTCACGAAGAAGTTTGCATGGAACCTCCAAAGGGACTTGTGCTTCTTGCAACTAACCAAGTCTGTCTTTTAAATAAATCTCTGTATGGTTTAAGACAAGATAGTCGTTAATGGTACAATAAGCTGTCTTCCGCTCTTTTATCCCTTGGATATGTGCAAGCCCAAGTGGATCATTCAATGTTTACTTTACAATAAGGATCTAATTTTACGGTCCTTCTAGTTTATGTGGACGACATTGTTCTCTCTGGCAATTCTTCCAGTGAAATTCAACGTGTTAAAGAGTTTCTCCATACCAAATTTCATATTAAGGACTTGGGAGCATTACGATATTTCTTGGGTCTATAAGTATCTCGATCAAAACATGGGATTCATCTCAATCAGCGTAAATATGCTCTTGAGATCCTCTCTGATGCTGTCTTTTAGCTGCAAAGCCATGTATCACTCCTATGGATTCTAACTTGTCTCTCGGCCGCACTGATGGTGTTCCTCTTGAAGATGCGACTGCTTATCATCGCTTAGTTGGTACACTTCTCTACCTAACTACAACACGTCCTGACATCAGTTTTGTCGTCCAACAATTGAGCTAATTCATCGCTCACCAATTACAAACTCATGCTACTGCTGCCATTCGTATCCTGAGATATATTAAAAGTTCCCCAGCTTCTGGTATGTTCTTTTCTACACACACAGACACAGATTCGAGCTTTTAGTGACTCAGATTGGGCATCTTGTCCAGATACTTGTAGATCAGTTACGGGTCTTTGCATTTTTGTTGGCTCTTCCTTGGTTGCATGGCGCTCCAAGAAGTAGATGACTGTCTCACGTTCTTCCTCTGAAGTAGAGTACAGAGCTCTCGCAGCTTTGACTTGTGAAATTCAATGGCTCCAACATTTATTTCATTATTTACATGTCCCATGCTGAAACCTGCTTCAGTTTACTGTGATAATAAGTCGGCTATATACCTCGCTCATAATCCAGCTTTTCATGAGCGTTCCAAGCACATCGAGATCGACTGCCATGTGACCCGAGAGAAAATTCGTTCTGGTCTTCTCCATCTTCTTCCTGTGTCTTCTGTTGCTCAACTTGCAGAAGTTTTTACAAAGTCGTTGCCATCAAAGTCCTTTCTTCCCTTAATCTCCAAGTTGGGCCTCATCAACTTGCTTCGTCCAACTTGGGGGGGGGGGGGGTATTGCCCAGTATTGATTCTAAAGGGTTGCCCAATATAAACTGGCCCAGTGAAATTCAACAGACCAAGCCCAACTCAGTTGCTTCTAATAACCATCTTATTAAAGAAACCAATCATGATAGAAAAGAGGCCACATAAGCTGTGTAGCTGGATCTGAGGAGTTAGTTAGGACGTTGTGTAAATCATTTTCAGTTAGTTAGTTTGTTTATCTTAGCTGTGTAAATAGTCAACTATATATACAAAACTCAAACGAAAGTTTTATTCAGATTGCATAATCAATGAATTCAGTTTTCACCATTTTCTGTTCCCTTTCTCTGATTCTCAACACAACTCGCTTAATTATCGTGTGTCGAGCCCTTGTTAGTTAGCAAACCTAGATTTGAGACACTTATTGTATTTAACAACTCATATGAAAACATAATATAGATTGAGAGAATTCACGCAGCCAGTCTCACCGTAATAGTTATGGCACACATAATTGTTTCACATCTTATTCACTTTTTGTTGGGTCAAGGAGTGTAAAGAACCAATTCAACCCAAAAGCTTAAGCTATTGGGTGAGATTACATTAATGGTTTTATATATCTCAACACGTCCCCTCACACGAAAGCCCAATGGGCTTGAAGGGTTGACAATGCACAGGCTCATTACCTGTGCGAAGAAAGAAATTCCACTGGGAAGAAAGCGGGGGCAGTGAGGATCGAACCCGGTACATCGAGGCTCTGATACAATGTAAAGAACCAATTCAACCCAAGAGCTTAAGCTATTAAGTGAGATTACATTAATGGTTTTATATATCTCAACAAGGAACTTTGCTCGAAACAACTCATATTTGCGAAAGCAAAATAAATCTGTCACAAAATGGGAAAAATCAAGAAGTACAAATACATATATAGAACACAAGGAAAATTTTAATGTGGAAAACTCCCTCAATGTGAGGAGTGAAAACCACGTGACCGATAGGTCCAAAAAAGCTTCCACTATAAAAGTATGATTACAAAAATGATCTCTCTAGTATAAGACTAAACATTTGCACACAAATACTTCACCCACTAAGGATGATTTACAATAATTTTATCTCTCACGCGGAGGATTTCTCTCTCACCTATATGGTGAAAATCTATTTCTCTCTTGTAGGAGGAACTCTCATAAATGCTTGCTTGGTGCTACAAGGATTAGATTCCTTCTCTATTTATAGATGAACTTTGGCTCAATTTTTCTAAGCCTAGGTGATTAGGGAACAAACTAGGTATAGGACTTTTGACCTAAGTTGTCATGAGCTATGTGCACCTTGAGCCATGTGTAGCCTACCTTTAATTAAGGAGGAGAAACCTCTAACAAATCTCCCCATTTTCAACTTAATTAGACGAGGTTATCATGCTAGCACCTTTGCAGCAGTCTACGGACTTCCTTGTCTGAACAACCATGGTCATCATGTCAGACCAATTCAAATCGGTGTGAACTTCGTATAGATGTAGTTTCTCTCCTTCTATCACATATTGCACTCTGTGTGACACCTTCCCTTGTATGCATCCAAGAGAGTTGTCTGGTAAGCGGATTAGAGTCGGAATGCTAACAATAGTTCTAAAATTCTTTTTTTTAAGTTTCATAAAAAAATTTGTATTCAAATCTGGTCTAAAAATAACCCATGTGACTTTTAGAAAAAAATTACTTGAGTTGCTGAAACATTAATTTTCTTGACAGACCTTGCTGCCTTGTAAAAATCATATCCAGTCGGGTACAAAAATTATAATAAAACTGCTTTGACACAAGAAACTAGACATCTGGGGCTTTGCATACATATAAATTTTAATTGAATCGGAGGTATCTAGCCCCTCAGAACAGAACTCGCCAAACAGTTTAGAAAATAGCATTTAAGACGCTTAAGAAATTATTTTTCGCAAAACATAACCAGAATTTTTCCAATGTCTAAATAGACTATAAAAACTTAAAAATAGTGACTTAAAACATGTTCCAAACAGTAGTCAAACTTCTGAAATATTACAATAATACAGACATCCAACAAACAAAACAATTAATAGCAGACAGTCCAAATAGTAGCAATTACAACAAATAGCCATATAACCACGTCCTCATATGCTCTTTCGTCCTCCTGCAATTTTATAAAAATTGCAGCCCCAAAGGGGTGAGAAAAATCCCAGTAGTGTGATAGCAAAACCAGTAATGCAACAGTACTAACTAGATACAGAATTACAAAACAGTCGCATCATCAGTTCAAATCCGTCAAATACTAATCATAATCATAGCGCGTATATAACGCCAAAGGTACTAATTATATTGCATATATAACGCCAAAAGTACTAATCATATTGCGTATATAACGCCTAAAGTGTACGTTCATAGCACTACGGTGCACGTATCACTAACAAACACAGTGGAGAATCCTGGGTGGCTCCTCAAAAGGGCTCCAATTGTGACCTAAGCGGACTGAAGCCAAGTGTCCCATACCCTGGTACCGGAGGGATGCCTATATGATGCGTGCTCAAACGTATGCTTATTTTTCATATTTATTTTCAGTAAACAGCATGACAATTATGCATGTATGCTATGTAATGGTCCGCACACAAAACAGTTAAAAATATGATATGAGTATGCATGACTAAATAACACTCAATATAGCATATGTTCCACGGATTTCCAATATCAAAATGCTGAATGCCAATTACTTCTCAAAATAGAATTCCAGCTTGTCAAGTCCATGAACAACATTCGAATAACATATACAGAATTCAAATCCAAAGCATGAGAGCAACAATTCACAATCCCGTACTAGCTAGCAGTCACTGCTCCCTTCCGCACCCCGAACATCTAGGGATGGAATGAGGCCTAGCCGAACCCCCTGCTGTGAAGAAGTCCTCTGGAACTGACCAGGCGCCTGCCTAGCCGCTAACTGTTTCCCTTTTCCTTGGCCAGCAAACTTTCTTTCCTTCTAGGAATTGGAACCCCCTGTTCCATTGGTATCATCAACCTTGGCCCTCTTGGCCTTACTCACAATGCAAACATCCTCTATATCTCAGCACTGCTGCACAAGTGTCCCAAAGTCTCTCGACGCGGAACCAGCAATACGATCAGCAATCTCCTCCTTGAGTCCCCTGCGGAACTTAGTAGCCAAAAAGGTCGGGGTAGGCATGGCCATCCAAAAGTGGGAAAATTTCACAAGCTCATTAAACTTCGCCAGGTATTCGTCCACAGACATCGAACCCTGCACTAAACGGTCAAATTCTCCCTGCTTCCTCTCCTGAGCATCATAGGGAAAGTAGCACCCCAAAAAGCAATCCTCGAAGAATGGCCATGTCATGACATGTCCCTGCATCTCATAAGTGTTAGAGGTGTTCATCCACCACTCATGTGTATCGCCCTCCAACATATACGTGGCGAACATCAACTTCTACGGATCGGTACACTGCATAACCCGAAAGATCTTGTCCAACGCCTGTAGCCATATGACAGTAGCAATGGGATCATACTTCTCATCAAAAGAAGGTGGCTTATGCTTGGGAAAAGCATTCAGCCGGCGATCAATCTCATCACGATCCTCCCCATGCTCTGGGATGCTCTGCATCGCCAGACTAATGTGACTGCCCTCCCCCATATGGCTCTGACTGTCGTCCTGCTGACTGGGTGGAGGTGGCGGTGGTGGTGGTGGAGGTGGTAGCAAAGGTAACTGACCCTCAGGGCGGCCAGCCCCCTCATCTCCTCCATCATGACCCTCATCATGGTCATATTCACCAGTCTGTTTGCCTCCAGAACATCTTCCGTGGCTTTCCGGTTCGCCTCACGCATGACGTCCATCATCGCCTGGTTGGCCAATCTAGCGGCCTCCTCATCGGCTATTCTAGCCGCCTGTATCTCAACTAATGCAGTCAGGACAGGATCCAGTTGATCCTCAGTGGTCTCACGGTTTCTCCTAGACATCACCATGACTCTGCACAAGTTATACATAGAATGAGTTGATCAGGCCCACACAATGTGATCACATATGCATCATCATAGCAACACCTATCAGAGGAAACACACAAGACAGACTCGCAACAAAACATCCTAAGTTACTTGCAACACATACAGGCTATTCCCTAGAAAGTTCTCTGATACCATAAAATGTAACACCCCGTGTATACCCGGTTTGTTAACATGTCATCGTATTAAGCCACGCTTAATTAATATGCGGAAAAACTTTTTCTTTAAATTCAATTATGACGTCATTATAATTACCAAGTGAATTACTTTATTCTTTTTCAAAACATTTCCTGTATATGATTGCAATAGACATCTAACTGAAATACCTCATAATTATATATAATAAGTTTCTACATTATTACTACTCGAACATAAAATCCAACATAGTCAAATGTGACATGGACAACCCCCATGCTCACACAAACAAGGAAAAATCGCCAACTAAGTTTCAACATAATATCGTTTAAATGAAACTAAAAATATAACAGCAATAAACAAGTCCAACATCAGCAACTAACTAAGTTAGCTCCGGCCTCCTGCCGCCGGAGGTATCAACCCCAGCATTACCTGATTAGTGAGGTTTCTTACAAGCCTCTGTTTGTTGAGGTTTGGGGATGTCTTAATGGGAGAGAGTTGAAGGAACCATTGTGGTGTCACTTTAAGCTTCAAGAAGCCATCCTTGGTGAGAAATAATCCACCTTTGACTACCATTTTCGTGGCTGGGCATAGTTAGAATTGTGGAGATGATATGAGAGCTCCAAGAGCCTCCCTTGTTCTGTTTTAAACCTTGGGGTAAGTTGTTGAACCTTGGTCATGAGTTTTAATGGGTTAAAGGTTGAGTATTGGCATGTTAATGAGTTAAATGAGTAACCAACTTGAACATGAACCTAAAGATGTATAAAAATGCATGCTTGGACGTTGGAATGGGTTAAAAACCCAACCTTGGGAAGGATATCTCGCGAAATGCAGAACTGCATTCTGTCGCGAAATATCCGGATATGGATATCCGGATATTGATATCCAGATATGGGGTCTGTAGATATCTGAATATAGATATCCGGATATGCATATCCAGATATGATATCCGGATATTGATATCCAGATATTTCCCTGACATATATCCGGATATTATGGGTTTTCGAGAACAGTGACGGTACTGTTCATGCAGTATGCTAAGTCAGAATCTAAGTGATTAAGGGCTTATGGCTTCGGAGGAAGCCTAAAGATTTAAATCGTAAAGGAAAGGCGTAGTCTTTATGTTATATGCTTGTAGAGTATGGATGTTGATATTGTCATTGGTCCAAAAAGATTGTGATTGTTCTGTGAGTGGACATTGAGCTGGTGTGGACCTTGTATTGGATAGTTAGCTTGCGAGGTAAGCTTTCGTGTCCTTAGCTTTGCCATTGTTGGTTCCACCATGTCCTATTGGGGATGGTTTATATGCATGATGTTGTTTTCATGTATTGCTTATTAAAATGCTATGGAGCTGTTAAGTGCAATGTCTGATAATATGTATATGGTGTTACGCCTAGATAGGAGGCCAGGGGGTGGTCCTGTAGGCGGGTACAACAAGGGCTGGTACTGTGTGGGTAATAGACGTATTCCTGCACTTCTCTGATCAATAGAATAGTATTGACACACATGACATGATTATCTGTTACATTGAACTATTTTGGAACTTATATTGTTAAATGCTTTTTGAACTTATATTGCACATGTAAGTGAGCTTGGGGTGGAATATCCTTGAGGATCCCTTTTCTTACTGAGATTTCTTTTTAGAGATCCCACCTCACGTTTGGGGCACCATTTCAGGTTCAGGTAATGCGGGGGTCGAGACCTCCAGCGGCAGGAGGCCGAAGCTTAGCTGATATTGCTGTTTATATGCTGAAATGTTTGGATGCTGGATATGCCTGTTGCTAGTTTGCTGTTAGCTTTATGATTATGTTTTTGTTGTTGTTTAGACTATGTTGGGTCTTGTTGCCTTATTTGGTGAGTATGGGGATTGTCCATGCCACATTGATTGATTATGTCTTGTTTTAGTTTTGGGGTTGTAATAATGTATCAGGATTATGTCCAGACTACGTGTTGTTGTTCCGTGATTTTAGATACTCACTGTTATTTATATTGAGGCATTTCAGTTAGCTGTCTCTTGCAATTATATACAGGCGATGTTTTATGAAAATTAATTAAGTAATCAACTTAGCTAAGAGTAATGACGTTATAATTAAACAGTAAAAAGATATTCCGCATTTTTAATTGAGCGTGGCTTATTACGATGATATGTTAACAAACCGGATGCAAACGGGGTGTTACAGTTTCCTGGGTTGAGTCTTGTACATTTCTGGGGACAACAACGTTTAAATATGGGAATGATTTGATGTGCCTCTGGCAGATGTAGTTTTCCAAGCTAAAATGATAAGGATTAAGTCATAAAAGAGTAGTTTATATACATATTTGCTTATTATATTGGCTTTTCCATTTCAATGACATTTCTCACCTATTTGTTATGTTTATATAGGGAGAAAGAAGGAGAACACGAATGTTTAAAAGATTGGTAGCGTAAATCTACACAGTTGATAGTGTTCTGAGCTGCATCATTGTCCTTTGGGCCATTTTCCAGAGAAAAGGCGCTATCTGGCACCATTGTGGCGCGATCTTGCTCCAGCCAGTTTACTGGGCCATTTTCCAGAGAAGTGGCGCGGTTCTGCGCCATAGTGGCGCGATCCCGCGCCAGTTTGCGAGAAAAATCACCGTGTTCTTAAAGGGCAAATTTGGAAGAAGCGAACTAGGATTATAAAAAGGAAGCTGTAAGGGTTTATTGGATTATTCTATCATCATAGAACCGTCATGCTTTAGAAAGGGAGCTCCTGAGAGATCTTCTTGTTCATCTTTGTTCTTCCGTTATTCTATTTCTAGTGGATATTGAATATTCATAGATAAACCATGACCACGGTTGGCTAGTTTTCTTTATTGTAGTTAGGGTCACAAACCCTATGTGAACCCTTTTACGATGGATTGATTTATTTTCGCTCATTTATTTTAATATATTTTGTCTTTACTCTGTGCATATTTTTTATTATTTTTGTTAGACTTGATCAACCTAATAGGAGATAATAATTTGGGAATTAGGGCTCGCAATAGGAGTATTGGGGTTTTGATTCTAAAAAGGGGTAAAGTAACAATTTATGCATGCTATAGGGATAGACTTGTATGAATTGCAGTCGTTTAATTTGTCGAGATTAATGCTTAATTTCATGCGGGATTGTTAAGGAATTAGGATTCCAATTGGATTAAAGGGTTAGATTGCCAAGAGATTGAGATTTAACTAATTATTTTTAGAAGATAATTTGTCTGAATTATTAAAATGAATGAGCATTGTTAATCAATCCAAAGTTTAAAGTGGGGAGCATAAGGTGGGTGTACTTTAACTACAATGCCTTTTATTATTCTTTTAAAAATCCAGTTTTATTTTTACTATTGCTTATTAAATTTAAAATTATAAATCTTAAATATTTGTCTTATTTTTCATCAATCCACCATCTTCCAACAACAATCGAATTTTCCAACTTAAGGGGACTGGTTATTGTGGTACTTGGTTTACAATCCTTGTGGAGACGATACTTTACTTACTCATTATATTACTTGTGTGATCGGTACACTTACCAGTGAGCATCATATTACCTGTATCTCTGGCCTGTAGATAGATATGTTATGAAATTCCGCTGGGTAAGTCTCCTTTGGGGAGCTTTGGTCAGGTTTTGCCATAGGGCTGTCTTCATCTTGGGAGCGGCACTAGGAAGGTCCAGGTATTTTGTGTGGACTTTCGCTGGGTAAGTCTCCTTTGGGGAGCTCTGGTCGGGTTTTTTTCGTAGGGTTGTCTTCATTTTGGGAGCGGCACTAAGAAGGTCTTGGGAGTTATACAATGAGGTCCTTGAACGATATCCTTATGCATAGGGGTGTAAATGGGCCATGCCGGCCTACAGGGGCCTATGGCCTGGCCTATGAAAAGCCTGGCCCTGCCCGGCCTTTGATCTAATTAGAACAGGTGAAGGCTTATAGGTAAGCATGTTTAACAACAAGGCCGTAGTCTAAATATAAAAAGCCTGGCCTTTGGCCTGTAGGCTGGCCTGTTTATGTTTTTGAATAAAAAAATATTTATCATATAATGTTATTTATATTCTAAAAAATAAAAAAATACATGAAATATATTGTCAATGTTAATTGGTTAATCTAATATATTCACGTTGGAGAACATATATATATATAGTCTCGTAACACGTTGTCAACATATATATATATATATATATATATATATATATATGACTATAATGTTTCTACAGTGAATGTAGATAAGTTATCTACATTCACTCCCAAAATGACGTCATTTTGGGTTCAAAGATTAAAAAATTATAATAATAAAATACTATTATAACCGTAAAATAAATTATAATTACAAAAATACCTTGATTTCCGCCTAAAAATGCCGTCATTTTGGGCTCACTGTAGATAAGTTATCTACATTGACTGTATAAAAAGCGAACCATATATATATATATATATATATATATATATATATATATAATTGGAGCTTCATAAGTACTTGGTGTTTGATGTCCACGTCCCTGGATCAACACAATTGTATAACAATTTTATAGTTTGTATATTTGGTAAAAAATCTATTGTAGAATTTTTATAATTTGGACTCATGCTGGAAATATTGTTTAATGAATGAGATATTTTAATTTATTTATTTATTTAATTTGAAATATGGTAGGCCTAAAAGGCCTCATAGGCCATGTAGGCTTTTTATTTTTAAACAATAGAGTAGGCTTGACCTTTAAACTAAGCCTTTGATGGGCTCGTAGGCCAGATAGGCTGAACTTTTTCTATGTAGGCCTAGGCCATGAAGGCCAAAGCCTGGCCTGCCCTGGCAATAGGCCCCCTTTCAGTTATGTCTGACCGTGCGGGAGGAGCACCGGGTAACAGGCCCGCTTATTTGGATTTGAGCATAAGGAGTATGATATGACATGTTGCATTTGCCATGCATAGGGTTATTCATCCTCTTGTATGTATGCAATTCCATTATGTATTGTAATTTAAATTGTAATTGAAGGCAATGATGTAATAATTATATTTTGAGCTAGAAGATGTAATTATCAATTATACCTATTGAGGATCTTGAATATGTAATTAATGATGTATGTGATGGAAGAGTTTTAAGAAAATCGTGACCTACTCTGGTTTGGAAAATGTCAAGTTGGGTATTTTTGCTTTTTTGGTTTGTGGGAACCACCTAGAAGCCTTAAATAGGTGATATATGATACATTGAAAGTAAACTGGCCTTTGAAGGCCGATGCATGTAAGGTGAAAAACAAAAATTTTACTGCGGAACATACATGCACACATAGGTTCGTGCTTTAAGACAACATGATGTTACCTTGTTTTTGGCCTGATCAGTCAGGGAGATCAGATGTCAGGCTTGAAGGGTTCAAACCCTCTAATGGTGATCCACACCACCGTTCGTCAATGATGCAAGAACCCTTTCTTGAAAGCCACCAGATGAACACCACAGTGAGGCTTGCTATGCGCACAAGTGGTGAAGGTGGAGGCTAGGTATTCTGTTTGGAAAGGTGTAATGAACTACCATACAGAATGGTGCAAAGATGGAGGAGAGTTGGCTAGGTTTTCTCAAAACTCTAAGGTGAGGAACAAGTGTTATGCGCACACTTGGAGAGGAGGAGAGATTTAAATCATTCAAAAATGAAAACCAACTTTCAAACTACTTTGAAGTTTGCGTATGGAACAGTGAGGATAAGGTGGAGCTGTTGCAAAACCAATTTTGCCAACAACCTCCAATCTTATCCACATGAAATTAAGTTCAAAATAATTTAAACTTAAATTCATAAACTATCATATAGTATACTTTTCATGCGCATAATTCAGCCCTAGAAGGGGTCCAAATATATTGAGTAGTTGCATTCAAAATTTGAATCAACTCACCCACTGATTCCCTCAACCACCAAATCTGAATGGAGCTTTGTTTTAAGTGATAAGATGACATCCTTATCACTTAAACTTGCGCACCAAACAGCCCAAGGAAGTGCTCCAAAGATGCTTCTTGATCCAAGGAATATGCTCCAATAAGATCCTGTTTTATCCTTTTGTTATGAAACAACTTTTCAAAACCAATTCAAATTTGAATTCAAACACTTGAATTCAAATGTTCAAACATTCAAATTCAAAATTCAAAATTCAAAAGTTCAAATTTCAAATTCAAAATTCGAATTTCAAAATTCAAATTCCAAATTCAAATTTCAAATTTTAAATTTCAAATTCAAAATTCGAATTTCGAAATTCAAATTCCAAATTCAAATTTCAAAATTCAAATTTCAAATTCAAAATTCAAAATTCAAATATTTGATTATTAATTTAACTAATTAAATTAATTAGTAATGGCTTGGACTATCCAAGCCCATTACTATGCTCCATGCACCACCCACGACTTTAGCTAAGATATCTCCATATCTGCAGCTCATGAGGTCTTTACCTTGTATCCATATACAAGTAGATAAGTCGTACTAGTCTTACTCGAGATCACTGATCCCCAAACTCAGTGTCTCTAGACTAGGAACATATGATTAGGAATAGACATGCAATATCCTTGAATCCTCATGATCGTGATCTCATCACAGATACTCAAGAGATACCTGTTCTATTCCAAGGGGTTTATCCAGTTCATTCATATAATATTAACAGTAATATCGAGACACAATATGAAACTGAATAAATAGTGCTTTCATTTATTTGCGACAAACAAAGTTCTACATCTAGTGTCCTTTATTTAATCAAAAGATTGTCTCTAGGACACCCATATGCTAACAAGCTCCCACTTGGCCTAGAGCCAATCAGACCTAAGTCGTATACCCAAAGCCTCATAATGACTATCATGTTTTCTCTGAGAAACAACCTTTGTCAGAGAATTGGCCAGGTTATCGTCTGTGGGAACATAATCCATTTTTACATCATTCCTATCAATGATTTCTCTAATCAAATGATATCTGCGGAGCACGTGTTTAGATCTTTGATGAGACCTAGGTTCCTTTGACTGCGCAATGGCTCCTGTGTTGTCGCAAAGCAACTGTATGGGCTCATCCACGCTTGGAACCACCCTTAGTTCATTTATGAACTTCTTGATCCACACTGCCTCCTTAGCTGCTTCTGAAGCAGCAATGTATTCATCCTATGTCGTTGAATCTGTTGTTGTCTCCTGCTTGGAACTTTTCCAAGACACTGCCCCACCATTTAAGGTGAATACGAATCCTGACTGTGACTTGCAGTCATCTTTGTCACTCTGAAAGCTGGCATCAGTGAACTCTTTCACTGTTAACTCATTAACCCCACCATAGACCAGAAACGCATCCTTAGTTCTTCTTAAGTATTTAAGGATGGTTTTGACTGCCGTCCAGTGACCCTCTCCAGGGTCTGACTGGTATCTGCTCGTAATGCTTAAAGCATATGAGACATCTGGTCTCGTACATATCATGGCATACATGATGGATCCAATAGCCGAAGCGTATGGAATTCCACTCATGCGATCCTTCTCAGGCTGTGACTTAGGACACATAGCCCGTGATAGGTGTACCCCATGACTGACAGGAAGAAAACCCTTTTTCGACCCTTCCATGCTAAACCTCTTTAGCATCTTGTCAACGTACGTGGATTGAGATAAACCCAGCAGCCTCTTGGATCTATCTCTATAGATCTTTATACCGAGTATAAAGGCTGCCTCTCCCAAATCCTTCATGGTAAAGTTTTCTGAAAGCCACTCTTTCGTTATTTTTAATGTGGGGATGTCATTTCCTATTAGCAATATGTCATCTACATAGAGCACTAGGAAGACGACATTACTCCCACTAACCTTTCTGTAAACACAAGGTTCATCCTCGTTCTTGATAAAACCGTTACTCTTAACGACTTCATCAAAACGTATATTCCAACTCCTTGATGCTTGCTTTAGCCCATATATTGACCTTTGTAGTTTGCATACCATATGCTCCTGATCTTTGATTTCAAAGCCTTCAGGTTGTGTCATGTACACTTCCTCCTTCAAGAACCCATTCAAGAAGGCGGTCTTGACATCCATTTGCCAAATTTCATAGTCGTGGTATGCTGTTATTGCAAGCATGATCCTAATAGATTTGATCATGGCAACTGGTGAGAAAGTTTCATCATAGTCAACTCCTTGTCTTTGACGATACCCTTTCGCCACCAACCTAGCTTTGTAGGTCTGAACGTTGCCATCTGCATCAGTCTTTCTTTAAAGACCCATTTATTACCGATAGGAACTATTCCTTGCTGTTTAGGAACCAAGGTCCCATACCTTGTTCTGATACATCGAATCCATTTCAGATTCCATGGCTTCAAGCCATCTTGAGGAGTCAACATCTTTGACCGCCTCTTCGTAGTTACTTGGTTCATCATCCTCAACAGTTTGCTGATTCTCAATCACAAACCCGTACCTCTCAGGTGGATGGATGACCCTCGTAGATCTACGGAGTTGTGTGTTTACTTCTCCATTGGAGAACATCGCCTGCGGAGCAGACTCGGGTTCCTCAATCTGTTCTTGTGGATCTTGCACTTCTTCAAGATCAATCTTACTCCCACTGCCTCCTTGAGGGATCAAATCCTTCTCAAGGAACTCAACATTCTTTGACACAAACACTTTGTGTTCTTCCATGGAGTAGAAGTAGTATCCCTTAGTATCTTTAGGATACCCCACAAATTGACATTTAGTACTCTTAGCACTAAGCTTGTCTGATGTCAACGCTTTGACATAAGCTGGCGATCCCCATACCCTGAGGTAACTCAGGTTGGGTCTCTTACCACTCCATATCTCATATGGTGTGGTCTGAACAGATTTAGACGGTAACCTATTTAGAAGGTATGTCGTTGTGTCTAAGGCATATCCCCAAAACGATTTTGGAAGTTGAGTCTCACTCATCATAGACCTAACCATGTCTAACAAGGTCCTGTTTCTCCTTTCGGAGACACCGTTTTGGTGTGGTGTGTAAGGAGCGGTAAGTTGTGAGAGAATTCCATTTTCTCTCAGATAACCCTGAAACTCGTTGCTCAAATATTCACCACCACGATCTGATCGTAATGTCTTAATCATCTTGCCATGCTGTTTCTCCACCTCATTCCTAAACTCTTTGAACTTTTCAAAAGCTTCAGATTTATATCTCATTAGGTATATATACCCAAATCTTGATTTGTCATCTGTAAAGGTAATGAAATAAGAATATCCACCTCTAGCCTCAATAGACATTGGGCCACATACATCAGTATGAATGAGTTCTAATAATTCACTAGCCCTATGACTCTCAAGCCCTTTGGGCTTTTGTCGAATCATTTTCCCAGCTAGACAAGATTCACACTGTCCATAGGATTCCAAATCCATGGAGTCCAGGTATCCATCTCTATGCATCCTAGACAATCTTGTTTCATTTATGTGCCCTAGTCTACAGTGCCAAAGATAAGATTGATTATCCGTCCTAGGTCGCTTCACATCTATATTGAGCACTTCATTTCCCATTTCCAACACATACAATCCATTTATTAAAGAAGCAGTACCGTAAACCATATCATTCAAAATGATAGAAAAAGTACCATCCCTAATACTGAAAGTATAACCATCTTGTTCTAAACAAGAAATTGAAATAATGTTTCTAGAAATATGCGGAACATAAAGACAATTATTCAAATGCAATAAAAGGCCCGTAGGCAAAATAAGGTCAGCATCTCCAACTGAATGAGCAGCAACTCTTGCTCCATTACCAATGCGGAGATCCACCTCGTTTCTATCCAATCTCCTTGGGCTCCTAAGTACCTGCAACATATTGCAGATATGAGAACCACATCCGGTATCCAATACCCATGAGGATGGATTAGCATAAGAATAATTTATCTCAATCATGAAAATACCTGAGGCAGAAGCATCACCATGCTTCTTGTCCTTCACATTGTTCAGGTAGTCTGGACAATTCCTCTTCCAGTGGCCTTTCTTGCCACAATGGAAGCACTCAGCATCACCCTTGTCCTTAGGTGCCTTCTTACCCTTCTTCTTCTTGGCTTTTCCTTTGGGCTTAAGGGGGTCACCTTTTGCAGGCTCCTTACCCTTTCCCTTGGCCTTGATAGGCCCACCAATCAAAAGAGCCTGTGACTTATCCTTCTTGATAGACACTTAAGCTGTTGTTAACTGCTTAACAACTCAGGCAAGCTCACTTGCATCCCATGCATATTGTAATTCATGATGAATTGACTGAAGGAAGGTGGAAGTGAGGTGAGGACTAAGTCATTACTTAGCTCGGCATCCATGATGAAGCCTAGGTTTCCTAGCTTCTCAATCAGCCCGATCATCTTGAGAACATGGCTGCCAATAGACATGCTCTCAGTCATCCTACAAGAGAACAGTTCTCTTGAGGCCTCATACCTCTCATGCCTGCCTTTAATATCATACAACTCCTTGAGATGTACGATAATAGAGGGAGCATCCATATGCTCATGCTGCTTTTGCAGTTCAGGCGACATGGATGCCAACATGATGCATACTGCCATCACATTGTCATCCAAGTGCTGTTGGTGGGTTACGAAATCAAATTCCGCAAACCCTTCTTCCCCTTCCCGTGGAGCTACGGGTATCACAGCATCTAAAACGTAGGCAATCTTTTCGGCCCTTAGAACTATTCTTAGGTTTCGATACCAGTCCATAAAATTTGAACCGGTCAGTTTATTCGTATCGAGTATTGAACGCAGTGACAGTGGATTAGTCATACCATAAGCTGAAAAGGATGTAAAGATAGTTTTAGTTAATATACGGTTATGTAGTTAAAAGCAAATTATTAAAGACTTGAAATAATTTGCCCCTCCCACTATTTTATCTAAGTCAATGACCCTTCCTTTTGACTTAGGGTTAATCTACTTTAGATTTTACCTTAGTGGGATTAAGAGTGCGATTATTTATTTTAATCTTCGTCTGAGACCGCAAGAATAATTTAAATAATGGGTTGATCTTTATCAACAGTATCTCATACCCTCTCTTAACATTAGGTTGACAACTCTTTGTCACTTAGTGGTGCATCTCATGCAACCAACCTAGCACCATTACCCTAAGCACATAAGCCCGGCTGTGCCTGCAACTTATGTCTTAGTTAAGCATTAAACCAGCACCCTAAGTGTCTTACACTTCAAACACTACTCTAGCTCAACGAAATAGTGGGTCCCAACTGAGTTGTGGAGCACCACTATGTAGAAGAGTTTTGAGTAGCATTGGTGCTGGGAGGTAATCATATGCTTTATTATTTATTCCTTTTAAGTATTCCTTTTATCTTGGGGTTAATTAGGTCCCATCAAACGCATATTGTAAGTTATCATGCTAGTCGTTACCTATGTCAAACATCTATCGGTATACACTAGTCGCTATTGGACAAACATAATAACCATACAAAACGCCCAATTCATGCATACTAGACGTTCTAATCATACATGCATATAAACAGTTTATATTGAGATAGCCATGGTGCTCGCGCTTTTGTCCTTTTTGCTTCTTTAAGCAACGGCCGCTTGTCGTCTATACGCCACTAGCCTATTTCTCTAATTACAAATAATTAAAGAAACTCCATAACATCTTTGGAGGGACAAAATTACAAAATTTAAATTACAAATACACTTGTAAATTAAAAGGCGCGATTACACATTAATTTAAAATTCAAAATTCAAATCCGGGCACCATGACCATCCCCTTCCTGTTTGTACCTGAAAAGTTCAAAACTTGCAAACACAAACATTATATTATCACATAACATTTTCACATGTATTTTGACATTTAACATTTAAACATCAAAATAACATCAAGATTCATAATCTTAAATTTCTCATTGGCCGAATTTAAAAACAATTTTAATTCAAATTTTGTTATTTATTTCTCAAAGAAAAAAAAATTAAACCATGCATGTAGCCATAAATTCCTTCATGGCCGAATCATATAGGTGACTATATGATAAATTTTGTCACAAAATTTCATGCATATAAACATGACACAATTCATGGAGAAAAATAAGAAATCATTCAATGTACTCTTAGTACCCTCCATGGCCGAATCTACCCTTTCAAAAAGGGTGTTCCTTTTAAAACTTTCATAAAGAAAAAGAAACTAAACCATGATGCATAATGTTTTATGAACACAGAATCAAATTTACATGTTCATAAAAACAAAAACTTTAACACTTTAAAGGATTTGTGATTCAAAATCCATATGCAGAATTTAAACTTTAACCCTTTAAAGATTTTTTACCGTGAAAAACTCCTTTCACAAACAAGGTACCATCACCCGTCGATGGTAAAGCAACCAGGCTTTGATACCACTTGAAAGTAAACTGGCCTTTGAAGGCCGATGCATGTAAGGTGTAAAACAAAAATTTTACTGCGGAACATACATGCACACATAGGTTCATGCTTTAAGACAGCATGATGTTACCTTGTTTTTGGCCTGATCAGTCAGGGAGATCAGATGTCAGGCTTGAAGGGTTCAAACCCTCTAATGGTGATCCACACCATCGTTCGTCAATGATGCAAGAACCCTTTCTTGAAAGCCACCAGATGAACACCACAGTGAGGCTTGCTATGCGCACAAGTGGTGAAGGTGGAGGCTAGGTATTCTGTTTGGAAAGGTGTAGTGAACTACCCTACCGAATGGTGCATAGATGGAGGAGAGTTAGCTAGGTTTTCTCAAAACCCTAAGGTGAGGAACAAGTGTTATGCGCACACTTGGAGAGGAGGAGAGATTTAAATCATTCAAAAATGAAAACCAACTTTCAAACTACTTTGAAGTTTGCGCATGGAACAGTGAGGATAAGGTGGAGCTGTTGCAAAACCAATTTTGCCAACAACCTCCAATCTTATCCACATGAAATTAAGTTCAAAATAATTTAAACTTAAATTCATAAACCATAATATAGTATACTTTTCATGCGCATAATTCAGCCCTAGAAGGAGTCCAAATATATTGAGTAGTTACATTCAAAATTTGAATCAACTCACCCACTGATTCCTTCAACCACCAAATCTGAATGGAGCTTTGTTTTAAGTGATAAGATGACATCCTTATCACTTAAACTTGCGCACCAAACAGCCCAAGGAAGTGCTCCAAAGATGCTTCTTGATCCAAGGAATATGCTCCAATAAGATCATGTCTTATCCTTTTGTTATGAAACAACTTTTCAAAACCAATTCAAATTCGAATTCAAACACTTGAATTCAAATGTTCAACCATTCAAATTCAAAATTCAAAATTCAAAATTTCAAATTTCAAATTCAAAATTCGAATTTCAAAATTCAATTTCCAAATTCAAATTTCAAATTTTAAATTTCAAATTCAAAATTCGAATTTCGAAATTCAAATTCCAAATTCAAATTTCAAAATTCAAATTTCAAATTCAAAATTCGAAATTCAAATATTTGATTATTAATTTAACTAATTAAATTAATTAGTAATGGCCTGGACTATCCAAGCCCATTACTAAGCTCCATGCACCACCCACGACTTCAGCTAAGATATCTCCATATCTGCAGCTCATGAGGTCTTTACCTTGTATCCATATACAAGTATCGAGACACAATATGAAACTGAATAAATAGTGCTTTCATTTATTTGCGACAAACAAAGTTCTACATCTAGTGTCCTTTATTTAATCAAAAGATTATCTCTAGGACACCCATATGCTAACATACATAAGCTTTGGTTTTTATATTTCCTTATTAGTTTTGAGTTACGATCACAGTTTGCAAATTGTTTAATACAGATGTTTTCAGAACTGCAAGAATAATTGTAAACGATTTTAAAAGAAATTTTTTTCCCTATTTTTAAATAAATTGTTGTGATTGTAGCTGCGCTTAATATCATATGTGATGATAACATTACCAGTACGTAACAGGGTGTTACATATATACTAACAAGCCTATGCGAGAGCTCCAAACTTGAATCATCTCGAACAACTTTTGCCTGTCCGTTGCTGACCTTACCTTGCATAACGTACAAGGATCCTTTAGCAAGTTTCCATTTTCCTGCACCAAAGTACTTCACTAGTCCGACTTCATCTAGGTTTCCTACCAAGATTAGGTTTAGATGCAAATCGAGAACATGTCTCACCTCTCCAGAATCAATTTGCATCTGACAATTGTCATCAAGGTGACTTCTCCAATGCCGACGGTAACCTCGTTACCCATCTTCACAATACCAAAGTCGCCACTTTGATACGATGAGAAAAACCCTTCATGTGGAGTGACATGGAAAGATGCTCTTGAATCTTCATTCCATGAATAATCATTGTAACAACCCAAAATTTATTCAAAAAAACATATGGAGCCACAACCAATTTTATTAGATTAGGAAAAATTGGAAAACAATTTTATTGAAACTCGTCTTTAAAATTTTAGATCGAGGTTCAGGAGTCTAATTATGTATAGGGAATGGTGAAAACTTTATCTCACTGCACCCCCGATACATCCATTTAAAATGGTTACCTTAAGTCAACAATGTAAATTATAATAATTTTTAGAAATATTTTCTTTATTTCTAAGAAACATTTACTGTTATTTATAAAAAAAAAAGTAGAACTAAACAATGAGGAATTCAAATCTACGCCGTTATTAGAAAATATGTACGTGGGTTAGTTAACTTAATTTGTTTAAAATGATACCTTAGTTTAGAAGATTCATTAAATTTGGCCATTTGGAATCATCAAGCTGTCATAGCTAAAATGACTCCAATGAATGTCATAGAGTTAGCAAGACGTCACGACTAAGCCACTCATTTAATAAAGATAATTTTAATATTGTTATATTAATGCAAAGTTCACAATGAGTTTTGGATCACTAAGTTCTCACAACTAAAGTGGGCAATGGTTGTGGGAATGGGTTAGGCTCGTGGGATAGAAGCAATGATAGAATCTCCTTCATCAACACCTATGTGATTCGTTCCCTTGCATTAGAGTTTGGTGGCTGTTGTTGTTACACTCTTTGTTGCAGCTACGATGGCTATTGCAATGGCAGGTTGTTGTGCGTTATGTTGTGCATGTTCACTATAATTGGATGAGAATCTAAATTTATCATTGTGATTAATGTGGGATCTAAATACTAACGATATCTATGGAGGAGACAGTTGCGAGACATGGCAGATCATTATGCTCAAGAAAAGAGGCTTTAGTGTATGTGCACAGTAACAATAAAGAGAGTAGGGTTTTTTAAGTGTATAACTTTGAAGTTTAATCCTTTGTTTACAGTGAGGGTTTACCTGAAGATGAAAAAACACATATTTGATAAGGTAAGTGAGACCCATTATCTGAGTACAAAACAATATTCATGATTTATTCTTCCATAACAAAAAAACATGGAAAAAAGTATTCAAAATTAGTATTGGAAAAAAGTATTCAAAATTAGTATTAAAAAAGTATGATAAACACATAATTATATATTTTCACATTCATTTACAAACACTAAAATATTTAATGTAATATATATTTACATACATGATACATTTATGCATGTATATGTGAAACTAGAAGGCAACTAACATTATTGACAAAATAACATACAAATACAACCGCAGAGAAAAATGAAGACAGAATTTCGCTGCGTTTATTTCAATATTTAAAAATAAAAAATGCTCCTATGTTATAACTTTTTTATACCTTTTTTTTTCTTTTCAGAATCTATTATGTTCAAATTTCTGTTAAAAAAAAAAAAAAACACTAAAACAACTTTTTTTCAAGTTATTCAAAAAATTACAAATAATGTGCCTTTAAATTTCATTAATTTACTTGCCAATTATGACTTCTTTAGCCAGATATAGAATTTCCAATCAATAAAACGAGAGTAAGAGATGCTTACGTGGCTATAACAAGTTTATGCTACCATAGTAACAGGCTAATAGCTATTTACTTGGAATATCAAGAGAATATGTCCAGTACATATGAATACAAATAACCTATTCTTGTCACTGAAAATGAAAACTCTTTCCATCTTGGGTGTAGAGACAATTAAGTAAGGGCACGAAAATAAATCCAATCAGTAAGCATTCATATTCAGTAATGAGAAGTTGGAAACTCTAGATGAATGACTTTCGTGCCTCCTTGTAATGAGCAAAGTGCTTGCTCAGAGCTGCCACATGCAAAGCACAAACACATTGATAAGCATGCTACAATCTTCATAAAGAAAAACCAAAATATGGCTGATTATATAAGTAGTTCTTGGAAATTTCCGAAGTTAAGAACCTTAAGACTCAGATAAATACCAGAACAACTAAACGTAATAGATAGTCACAAATTAGAAAGTAGGACACAACGTGTAAAATACGGGTGTTACTCATGCACTAATGAAGATAACGAGTCTTTGAATGAAATGTGATAAAAAGTTTCAAGTGAAAACAAATGCACAACTCAAATTGAAGATCTCATTCAACATTAGACTGCACATTGCTGGGAGAGGGATAAGACAAACCGTCATCCAGGACAAAATTGAGCAAATTTTCACTTGAAGTTAAATCAGAAAAACAGATTTTAGATTACATACTCCATAGACCATAAGGCGTTTTTATGTATGCCTTCTAATACAAGAAGAAAGGACTGAAAGAAATTTATCAAAACCGGCTTTAATAATTTCTGGAGCACATAGGTTGATCAACTAAATTCATATGACCATGTAATTGTGCACTGTGAAAAGGTGAATCCTTCCCACTGATAGGGTGATATTTAGAAATCACCTATTTTATGATGATCAGGAAATCATTCGGAGCTCATTGTCAAGTCATGAGTATCATTCCTATGCTCTGGATCTTCTCTTAAAATTTGTTGGGGGCAAAAGGACCAAAATCTACGGCTTTTGAATAGCCACTGGGTTGCTGCTTCAAGATTCCATCATTGTAAGTGTTTTCCAAGTCATGTGCCTTATTATAAACGGATGTCCTTTTCTTTTGAAAACCCGGATCCATTAAAGAATCTGCTTTATTCCTCTTTAAACTACAATTCGTAATTTCAGCTCCAAACACTCTTTTCTTGGAAGCAATCTTATCCAAAGCATCATCATATCCTGTAATGGCTTTCCATCCCAACCACCTATATGCTGTTTTCCTATGCCCAGGACTATTAGTCTGCAAAATTTTGAAAAACAAAAATCACCAGTAAAAGCTGTCATCATGAATTAGGTCCATCATTTATTTTCCTTTTTGTAAGCTTTTGAATTATTGGTAGACCGTACGCATTACCTTCTCAATCAGATTGATGGTGGAAAGGACATTGGCGATATCATATAGACGTCTGATTTTTGCTGCAAAATAATGTAGGAATGAACCATGAAAGTCATTACTTCATTTCTACATTTTTTACTCAGATTAATAACATAAAGTTAAATTCACACTCAAGTAGAAAATTTCGTTACTTCTGAGAGCAATTGAATTCTGGGAATCGCCTGGCATTTTTGTTGCAGCATCTTCAAGCAAAACTAACTCCACCTGTTGAAAGAGATTGTAGCACTGAATCAATTAAACAACTAAATGAATAATATAAGAAGAGTGTGTTGATGAAAACCATAAAAAATTTACATACATCTGAAAAAAGGAAAAGCTTAATAAAATTCTGCGTCAGAAATGCAAGCGATTTGTCTCTTCTGCAATCTATAGATACGAATACTTCAAGTTAGTTACAAAAACTCATACACAAACAAGTATGATAGTTAACCAGTCCACGATGAAGATTGAAGCATATTTAACCGCACAAACAAATACAAATAAACAATATAAAATGCTAGTCATTCATATTGCAACATCTAGTGTCAGAGCAAGGAATGATAAGAGGTTACCAGTTTGAAATGATGCCAAGGGATTGTTCTTGGTATCAATTTCAGACCCACCATTTTCTTTGTTATTCAAAGCCTGGCAAATATTTCACTTAAATGGTATAATTTTCTAGAAAATAGAAATGCAAACACAAGAAACTGGTAAAATCAACCGATTTGATCAAGTTTTTTGAAAATGTTATGAAGTTTAAACTATGTCAAAGTTGGCAACACCTCTATCGCATTCTTTGAGTGGATATCTGGATAGTATGCTGCATCTAAATTTTCTCTCTGACCCTCCTCCTGTGCAGACAATACAGTACACATCATCTCCCAATTTTTGACAAGATTCAAACAAAACAAATGATAAGAGTGAAATGTTTTTCTACCTTGAGCTCTTCTAAAGCCCGAGGAATCTCTTTGAAACCTTTCCATGAATATATGTTCCTGCCTTTTCTTGCTACAATCTAGGGGTAACCAAAGACCAATTACAGTAAGATAAATATCTAAAAAAAAAAAAACTTATGGCAAAACCAAGAATATAAAAGCATAATTTACCCCAACACTCTCCAAAATGTTGACTACATCATACATGCGGCGACGCTGAACACCTGAAAATCCAAAATGGGTTGTTCATATCAGAATCAGAAAACCAATTGCACAGGAAAAAGCAACAACGACCCAGAATAAGGTTCAATCTTTCTTGCATTTTCTCAGCAACCAAACAAAGAAAATGAAACAGATCGAAATTTAAAGAATACAAAAACCTAGTCGGGCAGCAGCATCGTCGAGTTCAATCATCTCACTTCCTTCGCGATTGCACAACTTCAAGAAGCTAATTGCAAAGAAATCATATTTACATCAACATAGAGAAATTTGAAAGCTTAGAAAGAATATTAAAAAAGAGAGATCCAGATTTTCTTACTTGGAGCAAAGCAATCCGAGAGACTTGTCTTTTCGGGAGTAGATCTGTGGCGGCGCTGACTCAGATTCTTGACTAACAGAAGTAGACATGTTAGGAACAAAAACCTTGGAACTTCGGGAAGAACAAGGTGAGGCAAAAGGGAGAAGAAAAAAAAAGTGGTTCTTTGGCGGGTTTTGAATTTCGAAAAATTGCTGGGGTTTTGGATTTAGTATCCCAATTGGATTCTTATTAAACCATGGTTCTAATATGCAAAACGCATTGCATGATTCGACAGTAAAATATATCTTTGTAACGACAGTATGATTCAAAAATCAAAATCATATAAAAGTAACACAGCAAATGACATTTCAGCAGCAATGAACTGCAATAGACCAAAATTAAAGTTAAGATCTCTTTGACTGTTATGCAGTATATTGCATGTTATGTTGAGATTTTGTTGTTAGAGGGACTAGCATGTTATATGTTGCTGGGTGCGCGCGCGCTATGTATTAGTGAAGGATGGAAAGAGAATGTTGATTTGGGAAAAAGAAGGACGGTGAAAATTGTACGAGAAGAGGGAGAGATTTGGTCATGAAAAAAATTAGACAGGAAGGCGGATTTCGTGGAAGAGAGAAAGAGAATTTCCTGGGGGGAAGAAAAACTAAAAAACTAAAAACTAAAAAAAAAAAAAAAAAAAAAAAAAAAATTAAATACTTTTTTTAGTCCTCAATAAATTTCACGATATCCGTTTTAATCCCTAACAAATAAAAAGGTCCATCGTGTTCCATAAAAAATTTAAAATGGATCCATTTAGTTGAAATCGTTGTGCTCACAAATTCAAAAAAAAAACCCTAAAAGATTAAAATTGGTCTATTTTGAAATTTGCAGGGATCACTATGGGCATTTTTATTTGTTAGGGACTAAAACGGCTGAAATTTGTTGGGAACCAAAAAGCTATTTATTCTAACAAAGAAGAGAGACGTGAAGAAATTTCAAAATAAATAAGCTGCTTATTGATAATAATAACAATAATTAATCACAATTATGTTAATTTAAAAATAATTTTAAGAGATTATAAATGTTTCTTACTTTATTCTTATTGTAATTTTATATATATAGTAATGACGGGATCATTTGTTTAAATGCTGTGATTATTTCTTAGTTATGATATTCAATATAAGATTCTATGGGTGTTTGATTCTGTAATACCCCATTTTGGCAACAAAAAATTAAAATAATGTAATTTAATAAAAAAATTACGCGTTTAATGTCGTTTTATGAAAAATTACGGATGTAATGCACAATGTGATGCCATTTTTGGGCGTCACATGTGACGCCTCAATGGGGCGTCTTCCCCTACATGAGAGATGACCCATTGGGGCGTCACATGTGATGCCCAAAAATGACGTCACATTGTGCAGTCGATATATTCCCCCACCCCCTCTATTCAATTCACACCTCTTCTCTCACTCTTCTTCACCAAAGTTCATTTATCTTTAATTTAGTATTTGAATATTATTTGTTATTCTATTTAAATATGAGCTCAAATCCTGATTCTGTTCGTGTTGTGTTATACTACAATGATAGGATGGTTGAAGGTCGATGAGGTGTCATATTTGAAGGTGAAAACGGCCGACACGTATTTAACGCAACGCAAGCATTGGCAAACTGCATGAGAGAATTCGGCAGAAGTTAAGTATTCAAGACAACCAATGTATCACTCAGATCATGACAAGGGTATGGCAAGGTGATAAATACATTAGTTTGAAAGTGGTTGACGATGAAGACGTGGAAATGACAATGGGAGAATTTTTCAAGCAATCAAGGATAGATTTTCTGGAGTTGTGTGTCGACATCGCCGCAACCGAGAATGTTCCCTTACCGGTGAGGTCAGTTGATTTAAATTCTCCCCATCTTCCAGCTTCGCCTGCCGCTCATGCGTCTTCAGTTGGTAACTTTTCTGAGGGAGATGAAAATGATCCGACTTGGAAAATGCATGACGAAGACAACGACGACGACGATGAAAATATGGCAATGGAAGAATGTCTTCTGGCGGATGATGCTAGTCCTTTAGAAGGAGATGAACCTCGTGAAATGGTTGCGTCTCAAATCCCAATATTCCATCAACCAGTGGTCACGCAAATGCCGCAGTTGAATGACGTTGCGTCTGCCCTGTTAGGTATTCACCATGAAGGTAATTGAAATAAATTGTATATAGCTGAATAGAATATTGCTTTAATACCTAAATTAGGAAGTTTGTATTAAAAAGTTATAATCTGTAGTTGCAGGTGACGAAGCTGTTATTCCTTTTAGGGAAGGAATTCTGCATTATTCCTACATTGATTGGAGTTATCGGAGCGAACAAGAATCATGCACTGATGGTATGGTTTCAGGATCGGGTTCAATTCAAGGTCTGTGGCAACTGGGTGATGTGTTATTTGTCAATCAAAATTTTGCAACAAAAAAAGATGTCCAAATGGCACTTAAGCACCACCTCATTAGGGAGCATCAAGAAGCAATTGTAATTGAGAGCACGCCTGCAAAGTTAAACATGAAATGTTGTGCGTATGATCAAGGTTGCCCGTGGCGCGTCAGGGCGATCAAACCGGTGTTTGGTGAAATTGGAAGATTACGAGATGGGGTGGAAAACACAATTGTTTGAATGAGCACATTTCTCAGGGACATAGACAGCTAGATGCGGACGTAATTGCAGATCTCGTCATAGGTATGTTTTTATTTATTTCACTGACATGTCAACGTTTACGTACTGATGAAATTGAGTCTACGTCATCTTCAACGCAAGGATGATTAAGGAAGAACCATCTGTGTCAATCTCTTTGGTACAAGAAAGGATAACTGCTAAATATGGCTTTAAAGTTTCCTACAGAAAGGCGTGGTATGCGAAGCAGAAAGCGATGGCAATTTTGTACGGTGATTGGGAGGAATCGTATGCTTTTCTGCCAAGGTGGTGCGAATACATGCTTCGATTTTCCCCAGGTTCATTTTATCATATACAAACAAATGATCTTTATGCCGAGCAGAGCTTAGTTACTGGAAACAAAGTTTTCCATCGCATATTTTGGACGTTTAGACAGTGTTGTGAGGCGTTCAAATTTGCCAAACCTGTCATTCAAATTGATGGAACACATTTATATGGAAAGTACAAAGGAAAATTGTTGGTGGCCACAGCCCAAGATGGCAATGATGAATGTTTACCGATCGCTTTTGCCATTGTTGAAGGTGAAACCTTGGAAGCATGGGATTATTTTCTAGTTAATATTCGTGCTCATGTTACTACCATGTCAAATATATGTTTGATATCCGATCGGCATCGAAGCATAATATCTGTTGTGAAAAATAACCCTAATTGGCAGCCGCCAAATGCATATCACGTCTTCTGTATTCGTCATATTGCAAGCAACTTCAATCAAAAGTTTCGGAATGAAGGTTTGAAACGGATGTTAAAGAATTTAGGCATACTCATTGACACGATGCGTAATTATTTCTTTCCATTATGGTTGACAATTTATGTTTAATTCGATCATGTCCAATGTGTGCAGGTTATACTCCCGCCATGGTTGATTTTGAGAGGAATCTTGCCAGTTTCCGTGAAAGTAGTCCTCAAATTGCTGAGTGGATTGACGCCATCCCTAAGGAAAAGTGGTCGCGTGCCTACGATATTGAAGGACGGAGGTACGGTCATATGACAACAAATTTGGCTGAATCTGTCAACAGGGTTTTGAAGGGGGCCTGAAATATGCCCATAACCGCATTGGTTAAGCACACATATAGCAGATTGGTCCATTATTTTGTTGAGGGAGTGGAAGTTATCCATCACCATATGCATGAAATCATCTGCTGGTCCGTGCCCACTAATATCTGAAAACTAACCTGTATAATGTGAATAACTGTGTCCTGCACAGCATCCCCACAGTGCACCTCAAATGGGGTGTGTCCATGACTGTGATAATCCGTGGCTAGAGTCTCCCGACTGTCATGGCTCTCTGTCATAAGGCCTACTGAGCAGCAATTAA
>JAVKPL010009836.1:0-40391 GCA_032173675.1 Gastrolobium villosum
ATTTGCAGGTACTGTGAAGGGGGAACAGAAGCAGCAGACAGAGACAATTGCATAGGAAGCACAGAAACAAAAGGCAAAAAAAGCCAATGTGGTAGTGGCTTTTGGACTTGGGATTGTTAGAGATAGAAAGAGAGAGAGAGAGTTTGTGTGTGTCTGTGTTGGGTGGGGGGGACAGGCTAAGACAGTACAGAACCCACACTCCCCCACCCTCTTCTCATTTGCTTTGAGCTTAGCTTTATCTTTTTCTTCTTTATTAATAATTTTCCTTTTCTTACTTGTGGGTGAGGAGGCCCTGGCCCCTCCACCAACACTCTCAAAAAGGTAAGGGATAGTTTCATTCAATTGATAAAACAAACTCTTAATCTTAACCACATTTTTTTCCTTCCCTCATAATTTTAAAGAAAATATACAATCAGATAACTTAAGATTGTTAACAAGTTAATTAGCCAACCATAAGTAAAAAAAAAATAAAAAATTGTTTCACCCCCACTTGGTTTGATTTAGAGGTGTGGGGATATCAGACAAATAGAGACACATTGGTATTGGTTCATTAAATGAAAGTAAAGAATAGTGTAGAGACTGTAGTGTGGGTTTTGTTTGGCAGCAACTAAGGTGGGCGTGTTGTTAGTTGTTAGAAGTTAGGACTCTTCATCAGTTGCTCAGACTTCAGAGTGAGGAGCCCTCTCTGCATCCTTTATATATCTCACGTCTCATCAACTCTCTTTTTCTTTTTTTTTTCTTTTTTTATAGTTATCGTGTTTTCAACTGCATCGTACGCGCCTGCAACTTTCTTACCTACTTGTCCTCCTTTTATGTGTGTTTCTCTTTGGCAAAAATAGACCCTTCATCCTCATCACTTTTTTTTTTTTCTAGTAATGCCACGGGTATCCTCTAGCCGTAGCCGAAGACTAATTCCTATTGAGTATTGTCGTATCCTTTGCAGGATGATTCTCCTAAATCTTTTATTTATTTCAAGGATTCAAACTTAAGGGATCTGATTCTTTATCACCTGTGTCAAAGAAGTTTGGTTCCTCATCCTCACTTTGTGAGAACATAGACTCTTTTTTTTTTTCTTCAGGAAGGGGTGTTTAAAACCTTTGAATTCGAGGAATATATAAGGTTAAAGAATTTATCCAGTCAAAAGTGTGTTCAAAATGATGTCATTTTGGGGCGGAAATTAAGATATTTTTGTAATTATAATATATTATAATATTATATTAATTTTTATTATTATAATTTTTTAATCTTATAACCTAAAACGAAGTCATTTTAAGCTCGATAGTTTTATCTACTGGAGAAATATTCTTCCTAATATATAATAGGAATTAATTTTTGTTATGTTGTAGGATATAAAAATATCACTTACACATAAAAAATGTGAGGCCTACGAGGGATTTGTGAGAAGAAAAGAGATAAAAATAAAATATGATTCTCACTCACTTTTATAGGTGTAGTAAATAAAATTTATCTCTTACAATATAATAAGTATAAGTTATAGGAAAAAATATTTCTGTAGTTACTGCAAATAAGTCATCTGCATTTATTCCCAAAACGACGTCGTTTTGGTATTGAATTCTTAAAAAATTATAAATATAAAGACAATTATATCACTGAAATAAATTAAAATTATAAAAACACCATGATTTCCGCCGAAAATGACGTTGTATTGGGCTTATTGTAGAGTACTTATCTGCAGTAACTACATAAACGAACCCTAAGTTATATTTATGAACATTTTTTTTTACAAATTATTCTATGTATTATGGGTAGTACATGTTCAAATAATAGGTACTACCCATAATACATAATATAACGTGTAAGAGTATGTAAAAAAAAAAATTGTAAATATAGTTATGCCCATGTAAGAAACGTTATTCCCTGTATAATATTTATGTACATGTTACAATGTGTCAAAAATAAGTTAAATACTACAAGATTAAGAGGATGTATCTTTTTCTCCTTGAATAGGAGATTAATCTCATTCTTTTTTCGATGACGAAGTTTAATGCACTCAATATTTCAATAAGGAGGTAGTCTTGAGGACAAGGTGACCGGAAGAAGTTGAATAGGAATACTGAAGGTTGACTCTTTAGTAAGCAAATAAAGGGAAAACTTGCATAATAAGTGTAAAATAATAATGAAAGGTTTGAGTAATTTGCAGGTTTTGAATTTAAACCTCATTGAGTTACTGAGATGGATTCAAGAGCCCTTCTTTCTCGTTGGTTAAACATTCAAATGGACGTAAAAATTAGTAGAAGTAATTATCAACGGTTCATGCATGAATGTTGAAGTTTTTTTTGGCCTCCTAAGAAGAGGTTGGCTAGTTTTTGTTCTTCTTTTTCTACGTATAGCTCCTTCCCGGACAGATTAGAATTATTTGGATAAAGATAAACTAAGACAACACTTTTCAAGGGCTTTTGGAGAACTATGACATTTTTTCCCCTTTCATTACATCACTTGTCTGTATCTTTGCTAGCTCTTGAAATGCACGCCAAGCCTCCTCTTGAGAGAAGCCTCATGCATACATAATCAAAACATTTCTATAATGCTTTGAGTAATATCTTTCGATAAAGTAATATTAAAGGGGTAGTATATTCTTACTACTCATTTTTTCAACTACTATTCCACTACCACTCTAATCACCATTGGATTAGAGGAAAAGTTGAATGAAGAGAGAAAAAAAATAACTTTTGAATTCAATGATGATTAAAATGGTAGTGGAGTGGTAGTAGAAAAAATAGGTAATAAGAATATCCTATCCCATACTAAATTTGTTATATTTATTACTGAAAAGTCTTATAATTTTTTTTTTTGGTAATCAAAATTTTTATAACTTTTACTATTAAATTAATCATAGTTGATTTTTGTCAATCTAATGGTTATAATTTATTGAAGCAATAAATCATAACCATTAGATTGCCGAAAATCAACAGTGATTAGTTTAATGGTAAGAATTGTAAAACTTTTTTTTTTGGTATAAAAATTCTAAAACTTTTTAGTAGTAAGTATAATCGCTTCCTTATAATTTTGGCATGGATGGTTTATGTTGGCTTTTTACGTCTAATTATTCTCAAATATTTATAAAGTGTTAATGCAATGATATGTCGTAATCAATAAACTTAAAAAAAATAAAAAATGTATGTAACATAGCCGTATATATGGATTATAATGTAGAACTCTCATGTTGCATCGATTTTCGTGCTTTTTTTTTTTTTTAATAAATAATGGTACCAACTACATGATTGTATCCACAACATAAGATAATATATCTTCTATTACATGAGAGTAATATAATCCATAGAATATATATTGATATTGAGTTACGAAAGTTGGTATTAGATAAACAAACGCTGCTTTGAAAATATTCTGCATTTACTATATACATAATTATAGAATTACAATTAGTTGTCAGCATAGAATTAGAAGTAATTGTCAGCATAATTAGTATGTTATAGTCTTGCATTGTCAGCATAGGATTATAATTAGTTCTAAGCATAATTAGTAGAGGGATGATATTCTTACTATAAAAATTTTTATTACTAATTTATTACCTATCTAATCATCATTGATTCATAGAGAGAATGCTAAAAAAATTTTGAAAAAAGAGAAAATATTGATCTAATGGTGATTAAATAGGTAGTGAGTTGGTAGTAGAAAATTTTGGTAGTAAAAATATCCCTCCTCTAATTAGTATGTCAAATTTATTCACTCTTTGCAACAATAAGAAAGATCCAAACAAAATGGCTATAATCATCCACCAAAGTTAAAAAATAATGAGCTCCATAAAAAGTACTCATCTTATAAGGGCCTCAAATGTCACAATGTACTAACTCAAATGGAAATATACTATGATAATCACTGAGAGAAAAGAAAGAACGAGTCTGCTTAGCCAGATGACAAACATCATAAGCTTCATAATGTTTATATTTCGAAGACAAATGACTAAAAACTGGAAAGGAACATAAAAGTTGCTCCGAAGCATGACCAAAACGCTGATGCCAAAAATCCAAACTTTCCTTTTAAATAGCTCCACACTCCCGGGGCTGGTTACTACGGTACACATACACACCATTATTCTGGGTCCCAGTCTAATTTGAGTCCTCAAAGACAAGTCCAGCAAGATACAAGAATTATTAGTAAACTGCATTTTCTACTACTTATTTTCTAATAATTGTGCTGTAGACAACAAATTGCATTTAAGTTATGGATTTATCATCTATAATTTAACATGACCAAAAAAAATTTCCTACACTCACAACATTTTGTAGGGCCCGCAGCAAAAAAAAAATTCAGCACGCAAAACGAATTTCTATAACATAACACAAACACTTTTCTTACGATATAACTGTTATAAAACCCTTACGTTATTTAGGCCCCAAAACCTTCCGATGAATTTGGTGCTCGCAGCAGGAAGTGTCTTTTTATTGGGTACTCTTTTGGCAAGAAATGATGAAAATTATATGATTTGGAAGAGGACAGTGTTTTTATTTCTCGTGATGTGGTATTTTAAGATATTCTTACTACCAAAATTTTCTACTACCACTACACTATCTATCTAATCACCATTGGATTAATATTTTCTCTTTTTTTTCAAAAACTTTTTAACATTCTCTCTTGAGCCAATGATGATTAGATAGGTAATAAATTGGTAGTAGAAAATTTTGGTAGTAAGAATATGCTCCCTCAATCCATTTTCTTTCTTTCCAACCATCCTTCCTCGACCGTGCCTCCTCCATCTAGCTCCTCGGCCCCGCACCTTCCATGTTGATCCTTTAACTCCATTTTCTGACCCTCGTTTTGAACTTCAAACAGAATCACCAGCACATCCAATACCCAACAACCATAATAACCTGTACCTACCTCACCTCCAACTCCTGCCATTTCTCAACCATTGTCAACCGCTTCCTCAATGCCCCTAAAGACAAAGAAGTCATCCTCCATATCTTGACCAATTTGAAGTTCATCATGTTGGTACACACATACATCGCATTCTTCCCCTCTCAGTTCACAGTCCTTAGGTATGGTCTATCCTATTCAAAATTTTATTTCAAACTCGCGATTTACAGAGTCTCATGCAACATTTCTTGCAGCTATTACTTTTGACGGAGAGCCATCTTCTTTCAAAGAAGCCATGACTGATCTTCGTTGGCAGCAAGCAATGGCATCCGAAATTCAGGCTCTTTAAGAAAATGGTACTTGGGGTCTTACTACTCTTCTTCCTGGCAAGCGTGCTCTATCGTGTAAATGGGTGTTTTGCATAAAATATAAGGCTGATAGGACAATTGAACGATTCAAGGCTAGACTTGTCATTGCAGGTAATAATCAAATTGTAGAAGTCAATTTTCATAAGACGTTTGCTCCTGTCACCAAAATGATCAGTGTTTGTACATATTTTTTGTAGCTGTGGCAAAAAATTGGGAGCTTCACTAGCTTGATGTGAATAATGCTTTCTTAAATAGAGATCTCACCGAAGAAGTCTATATGTGTGTCCTCTTGATTTTCATTATGATACTATAGGCAATGTTTGTAAGCTCAAGAAATCATTGTATGACCTTCGCCAATCTCCACTATTGCACTATTCTCTTTTGAGTTATGGTTTTGTTCTGTAACAAGGTGATTATACTTTTTTTACATTTAAGCTTGGCACCGATTTTGTTTCTCTTTTAGTTTATATCAATGATATCATTGTTGTTGGTAGTAATCATGCTTGTTGTGAACAAGTTAAATCTTATTTACATTCCCGTTTCAAGATCAAAGACCTTGGCAAGTTAAAATATTTTCTTGGTATTGAGGTGGCTAGTAATCCACCCGTCTTGTCTTAAGCCGGCGCAAGTATGCTTTAGAAATTTCGTCTGATACAAGGATGTTAGGCTCTGAGTCATCCAAGATGCCCATGGAACAAAACCACTGTCTTCTTGCCTTGGCTACTGGGAAAATTAATTTTCTTTACCTTTTAACCTTATACCTTTAATAAAAGTATTTCAAATATTTTATATGCAAAAAATTGAAAGAAATATATTACAGAAATTAAGATCACTCTAGTTGACTCTTACTCTATGTGTTTTCATATTGTTAAACTCATCTATAATTGGATCCATGCTAAAACTCAAGTTAAAAGATTTGGTTTGTGATTTAAATTAAAAATAAAAAATATTATTAAAAAGGAAAATAAAATAAAGATTTGATTTGTGATTTAAACTCAAAAATTAATTTGAAAGATTTGTATTAATAAAAGAAATAATTAAATAAATATTCTAAATCTCTACGGAAGAAGGATTTTATTTTTGAAAAATATTCATAGGCCATCATTAATTTTAGACCACGAATAATAACCAAGAAGCTTATAGCATTAATCATTAATTTCAAAAATAAAATCCTTCTTCCTTTGATATTTAGAATATTTATTTAATTATTTCCTTTAAAATACTGAGTTTTCAAATTAATTTTGAGATTAAATCACAAAGCAAATCTTTATTTATTTTTTTATATAAATCACAAACCAGATTTGTTTCTGGGTTTAACCGCTCTTATAATACCATTCTTGCAAATTTAAATTGTGTTTGTGGAAATATATGTCAAATGAGATGTCATTGCGTATATCTCGAAAAGTTATGTGAAATCAAAAAAAGAATTAATAATTTGAATACTCAAAAGTTAGGTAATTTTACGATAAAATATGTAACATTTTTTTTTTCAAAGACTAAAAAGTGTACGCCTAAATTATATTATAAAAAAATGCAATAATTTAAAGCAATAATTCCAAAAAAAAAAGCACCAAAATTGTTAAAATAATTTTTTTTTAACAATATACAATTTTTTTGCCATTTTTTTTTTTAGAAATAAAAAAAAGTCGAGAGTTATGTGATATGAAGAGGAATTTTATATTATAAATTTTTTAAAACAAGTAATTTAATAATATTACTTAAATTTTATTTTATATATATATATATATATAATTCTTTATATGAAACCACTATACAAAGAGAAATACAATCCTCGTATTGTTGGTAAATGTAATTTAACCAGAGCATCACTTATGCGATGCATAGTTTGTCTCAATTTTTGCATGAGCCAAAGCAGGAACACTTTGATGCGGTACAACGTGGTTGCTTTATATAAAACTTAATCCCGGACAAGGTTTATTTCTTCGTTCTAACACACACATTATTGTGATTGAAGTAGAGATAGATATTTTGTTACTCTCGTATTGTCTCTTATCTCTTGGAAAACAAAGAAACAAGTCACAATCTCTCGTTGGCCACTCTACTTCTGAAGTTCTTTAGCTCAAATCATTTCTATGTTCCTTGGGAGTCGATCACTCCTAGTCAGTTAAACTTTATTGTGACAACCAAATTGTTTTGCATATAGCAGCTAATCTAGTCTTTCATAAGCGCACGAAACGTATCAAAATTGACTGTCATTGCGAGATATAGTTATGACTCACATTGGTTCGCGTCAACAACCTACTGACATCTTTATTAAAGCACTGGGTCACAATTCATTTCAAAATATGTTATCCAAGTTGGGTATTTCGAATTTGCATGTTCCGACTTGAGGGAAAGTATTAGAAGAACAAATATTATTTTGGAAATATTCTGCATCTAATATATACATAATGATAGGATTATAATTAGTTGTAAGCATATTGTTAGCATAATTAGTACGTTCATATCTTGCATTGTCAGCATATGATTAGAATTAGTTGTGAGCATAATTAGTGTGTTAATATTCTGCATTAAATATAATTAGTTGTTAGCATAATAATAGGATTAGAATTAATTGTTAGTATAAATTCAAAATTCAAATTATGAATCTTTCTTGTTGTATTGCTTTTGTGTTTAAGAGCCACAATGGCACAACAATGTTAACAAGACTGTATTCTTATCAGTTTTGTTAGTTGGTAATGTGAAGAAATTACTCATTAAGATGTTTATATTTTTTTATGTTCTCATTGAAAAAAGGAAACCAATGGAATAAATCTGAAACGGGTGTTCTTCCTTAAATAGTATAGATACTGTGCATTTATACGCAGAGTTTTGCTCAAAATATGTTATACATACCCTTCCAATTTTATTTTATTTTTGATAAACAACATACCCTTCCAATTTACTAAAAGCTGCAAGTATCCGCCAAAAGATGCTGTCGAATCCTCAGGGTGATTCTTAATATTTAGTTAAATGGGTAACAACAATTCTAATTAATTAATTTGTTTTCAAGCTCTATTGATTTCCATTTCAGCATTCGATTGTGCAAATAAATGGCTCATATTTCTTGCAGAGCATTAACTTCGTTCTGAAAGATGCCCACAGAATATAGATATATGTTCACATGGCTACAAATGGATAGTAGACAATTAGCTAGATATGGACATGACTTAAAGGTTTGTCCGTCCTCGTGCTAAAGTCTTACAAGTTTCATCAAAAGTTGGTTTAGTCCACATCAAAAGTGGGGTTAGATTGACTGAATTTTTTTGAGTTGGCTTGATATTTCTCTTTCTTTTTTTCTTTTTCTTTTTTGTAACTTGATATTTCTCTTTGGGTATGCGAATATGAAATGGGAAATAAAAAACCACAATTGTATTTTGCTTTATTATGAGTCCCCGACAAGAAGTATGTTATTATTTGCTTACATGAAATCAAATTACATGGTGTTTATTAATTATCACGAATTAATTTTGAACTAGTTTTAATAGAAACTTATACTAATGCGTCAATTGTCCTATACTTTTCAGTATTTCGTGTAGTTGGCCTTAAAATATTTAAATTTTTACGGTTAACATTTTGTATATCGGAATACAAAATTACTGTGGACATGTTATTTTTACATTACCATAAAAATAAAAACTCTTCCCTTTATTTGTATCATTAATTCACTTGTATTCAATGATTTACATAATTAAAAAAATTAAAACCGTTAAATATAATATCATCAATGACTAATATTGAGATTGTAGCTTATATTAATTTAAAATAATGCTCGCCCAAATTACTATATTTTTTTGTAAAATATGAAAAAATACGTTTTTTTTTTAATATTTCAGGTTAAAATTATTTACATTATGAACGTATAGATGGTTTTGGAAAATTGGGTATGAAGTATACATCTAAAAAGAGTGCAAAAAAGAAGGAAGGCAATAACTAAAATCAGTTACTAGATTCCCTGGCCCTGCATCAAAAGCTTGATAAACTGTTCAGTGATGGACAATGGACATACTTAAATTGTCGTTTTTATTTTTTGGGCCTTTATCTTGAATCAGGATACTGACAATAACAGTCTTCTCGGAGAGATTCCATCCTTTTAAAGTGCATGCGTCCTTTATAATTTTTTAAAAGTCATTAAATATTAAACACACCTTTCTAAGGTTATTATTTTTCTTAGTTAAGTAGGGGGTCAATGCAGGATTGATTATATTTAAGAGGTTTGCATTTATTATGTCACATGACACAGAAAATTTTTCTACACACACAATATTTTATGGGACCCGCACTTTTTGAGGTAAAACAAAAAAAATGCAAAACGAATCTTCATAATATTACACAATCACTTTTCCTACAACATAACTCTTATAAAATCCTATATTTAAAGTTTTAGCTAATTATGAATATTGCAGTTTAAGGAAACTTTTCTTACCGCAAGTGATGGTAAGCTAAATTCTTTTACTTTTTCAAATAAGTAAAAGAAAAAGTTGCACTCTTTCATGATTAGTTATATATATATATATATATATATATATATATATATATATATATATATATATATATATATATATATATATATATATATATATATATATATATATATATAGGTTAGATATTTTTACACCGGTATAAGAGTTAGAAGTCTTACATTCAATCTTGATCATTGATCCACTTGTATCCAATGGTTCACATTAATAAAAAAATGTAAGCCCTTAGATATAAATGGGATTAACGGACAAGATTAAAAGTGTAACTTAGACTGGTGTAAAATGATCCTGACCTATATATATATATGGCTTATCATTTCTCAAGTTACTTGAGATAATTTTATCTCCGGCTACTAAATCATAACCGTACAAAGATGGATCAATAATGATAAAGGAAGAGAGAAAAAAGGAATCATAATCATTCAAAGAAAAATTAATTAATATAAAGAAATAAATAAATAAAACAACGTAGTTTTGGGGTGCCGGATATAAACTTATCTCAAGTTGCCGGAGAAATATTTTTCCTATATATATATAGGGATTTACATTTCTGCAGCTGTTGTACGTGCAACAATCAAATATTTGCCATATATATACTTGAAAGCATTAAATGCAGGAAATCATAACCATAAAATGGATGAAAGCTTAAAATATGGAGAATCATAATCATACACATGTCGTTGTTGTACATAAGCAATTGCAGAAATAATTTTACCATATATATATGGAAAAAATATTTCTACAGTTAATGCAGATAAGTTATCTGCATTTATTCCCAAAACGACATAGTTTTGGTATTGAAATATTAAAAAAACTATAAATATAAAGACTATTATAACCCTAAAATAAATTAAAATTACAAAAACACCATGATTTCCGCCCAAAACGACGTCGTATTGGACTTACTGCAGATAACTTATCTGCGTTAACTGCAGAAAAAGCGAACCCTAGTTATCTGCAGCTGTTGTACGTGCAGGAATCAAATATTTGCTATATATATATACTTGAAAGCACTAAATGCAGGGAATCATAACCATACAAAGAATAAAAACATTAAATGTGGGGAATCATAATCATACACTTGTCGTTGCTCTACGTAAAACGGCTGCAGAAATAATTATATATATATATATATATAGGAAAAATATTTCTCAAGCAGCTTGAGATAAGTTTATCTCCAGCTAGTCCCAAAACTACGTCGTTTTGATTAATGAAGGGTGTTTATGTAATTCTAGGTGAATTAATGAAGGGTGTTATTGTAATTTTATTTATTTTTATATCATATACATTTTACTGAAACACCCTTCATTAATTCAGCTAAAATTACAAAAATACCCTTCATAATCAAAACGACTTAATTTTGGGGCTAGCTGGAGATAAACTCATCTCAAGCTGCTAGAGAAATATTTACCCCTATATATATATATATATATATATATATATATATATATATATATATATATATATATTAAACTGCATTCAACATTTTAGTTTTTAACTGCATTTCTTTATCATTTTTTACTTCCAATTTTGTAAGTTCTTGATTTGTATAATTGTAGAGGTATAATTAGATTGACGAAAATCAACAATGATTAAATTGATTGTAAGAGTGACAAACTTTTGTGGTGGTACGTATATCATTCCTCATAATTGTATTGTATAAAAGCAAAACTACTTTTGCCGTTACAGCCTCCGACATAAATTTTATTTTATTTTATTTTATTAGGATTCAATGTCGGATCCTTATAATTTTAATTTTTTTTTTAAAAAAAAACTAGTGGTCCCATTTTTTTTTGGTCTTTGAGGCAACTATTATTTCTCTACTACTGCTGCAAAAAAATGGGACCTTTGTATAAATCAATTATTTGTACTTTTTCACTGAAAAAAGAGAAAATAAATTAATGATATATAATGGGAGGAAAATAAAATATGTACATAAAAAAGAACAACAAAATGCTAACAAATGTGTTATAAAAATATTGGTTAAAAAACATTTAGCATATGGTTTATTATTTATCATGTTGTAAGAGATAAAATTATCTTCTATATATTTATAAAAATATTTTGAGCCCATATTTATAAAAATATGTTGTAAGCGATCACTGGGCACGCCTTATATCTCATATAGGGACATGGTTAAATAAAGATTGGGAGCTTCACATTTAACATACTTTCAGAGAATGGCTAATTACCTACTAGATTTACCTGATGGTAGTGATTTAGTCAGATTTGAGACTCCTCCGGGGGGTATTAGGTCACTTTATGTAGCAGATCTTGCATATGCTAGAAGGCAACGTACGGTTTCTCTTCCTGATTAGTTTTGTTTCTATTTATTTTTGTTTGGGCTGTGCTTTTTTGTTTACCAAAAAAATAAATAAAAAAATGACATAAATTATATCATTTAAAAAAATAAGCACTTTTCCCTAAAACTTATGTGTTAAGCGCTCATGCTCTGCTCCAACGTGTAGATGCTAGAGCAGTTTAAGGCTGCACTTACTAGTGCATTATGAAAAGCCCACTAAAAGCATGAAATGTGGGCATTCGGAATGAAGACTAGTCTTGAACTCAAAGGATATGAGAAAATCTCATAAGAAGAGAGAGAGAGAAATAAAACTTATTTTAAATTGAATTTAATTAAAAATTTGTGAGATGTGAGAAATATATGGATGATCTCATTGCTTCCCTTTCTGGTAATAATTGACAATAGTATCCTTCCCTTGCTTTGTTGGTATGTCATGGGCAAAAAAACTTAAGTAGTTTTTTAATAAATAATTACATAAATGTAATCATTTTGAAACTATTTACATAGATATATTAGTCAAACACGTCGCACGGGGCGTGACCGATTAGGGCCTTATCAAAGTTTTACGGTTCATAAGTAAACTTTTTTTTGCCACTGACTGCTATAGACAGTGGAGAGAGACACTCTGCATTGGGGCGTGACCGAGGAGAGAGACACTCTCATGTGTGGCGTGTTTCACTAGGTGCTGCCACGTGGCACAAAAGTCAATAGTTTGACCGTAAAACTTTGGAAGTCCATAACTTTTGACTCAGGTGTCTTTTTTGATTCCACATAACTTTTCGAGATCTACGTAATGACACCTCATTTGGCATATTTTGTCTCTCACAAAAAAAATTGAATTTACAATAATGATACTATAAGAACGTTTAAACCCAAATTAATAAACAAAAAATACTATTATGATTAGAAACACTCATAATAAAGATCTTTACGATTATAGTAAAAATACATCAAAATAACATAGTTTTATTAAAAATGACATAACTTTGTGTCATTTAATATAATACAAATTATTCCTACCTTAATAGTTTTATCAAAAATTCATGGTATCTCATCGAAAAAAAGGAAAAATAATAATAAAAATAACACTACCATATTATTTAAGGGAAAAAAGTTTCCGATGTTACCTTAGACAACCTTGTCTAATGTTCATCGAAATGACGTCGTTTTGAGGTTGAAAAATTAAAAAATTAGAATGATAAAGACTATTATAACCCTGAAATAAATTAAAATTACAAAAACACTATGACTTCCGTCCCAAAACGACGTCGATTCGATAAACATTAGATAAAGTTATCTAAAGTAACTTTAGAAAAAACAAACCCATCATTTATATTTTAAAACAAAGACAAGAGAAAAAATTAATATTCACTTTTATCTTTTTTCGTTAATAAAGTTCCCTTACTCTTAACTTTTTTTCTTTATCTACTTTTCTTTTAATAGAGTTTCCTCAAAAATTCCCAAGACTCCCCTCTCTCTTATTTTTTTTTTGATAAACAAGACTCCCCTCTTTTATTCCCCCTCTCTCTTATTTTTCTAAAAAACATTTCTTTTTATAAAGCTTCCTTACTATTTATTAATTTTATATTCTTTATTCTTTCTCTCATTTTTTTTTTGCTAGAACTTTCTCTCATTCACTAATAGTAGTGATCTTAATTTTTGCTAGAACTTTACTCTTAGCATGCGATTAATGGTATCATTGCTAGAACTTTAATTTTTGCTAGAACTTTACCTGAATAACATACATAATTAATTTTGATAAAATAAGTCATATTCATTGCACGGGATTAATGGTAAAGACAACATATCTGCAACTAACCTAATTTTATCATAACTTACCATAATCATAAGGATCTTTACTAAGAATGTTTCTAATCATAACAGTGGTATTCTGTTTATTAATTTGAGTTTAAACGTTCTTATGGTATCATTGTTGTAAATTCAAATTTTTTTGTGAGAGACAACATATGCCAAATGAGGTGTCATTACGTAGATCTCAAAAAAATATTTGGAATCAATTTTTTTTAACCTAATTCGGACACCCGAATTAAAAGTTATGAACTTTCAAAGTTTTACGGTCAAACTGTTGATTTTTGTGCCACGAGACAGCATATGGTGAAACACGCCCCACAGGAGAGTGTCTCTCTCCTCGGTCACGCTCCAATGAGGAGTGTCTCTCTCCAACCGTTCACGCTCTTGTGGAATGTGTTTGACTGCTATACCTACATAAATAGTTTCAAAACGACTATATTTGCATAATTATTTATTAAAAAAGCAAATTTCTTTTTTTCCGTATGTCATGCCTCCTGAACATGCTTCTAAAATAAATTTCCTTAATTCCAGACAGAAAAAGGGAAGGACGACCCTTTCTAATTGACTATAGCTAGTGAGAGACAATGATAGGTGTTACAGTTTTCTTGAAAATACTTGCACTGTGCAAAATCGAGATGGTTGTTAGAACATCAACATTTCAGTGTTGAAAAACATCTTATAGGCACTAGAACATGTAAATCTAATGGCAACTCACAAATGTTAATCACGGTCCACTATTGTGTCATAATCTTCAACTATACGAGCATGGATGGAATTTTTGTTTTTGTTTCCTAAGTTCACCAAGAATATAGAGGTTTTCCAATAAGATAAGATCAATCAAATAAAGCAATTTGTGTTTTTAACATTTCCTAGTCGTCTTTAGTCCTTCTAGTATGGCATAAGAAGCAATAAATTTAGGGTAAACAACTTCTCCTTTTCACAGGAGAACTTTTTTTTTTTTTTGCAGCCGAAAGAGATTTTGGTGGGGTCCATGGTTGTTTTGAAAAAAAAAAAAAAACTATCACACATTTCAATATTTGTGGGATGTGAGTGCTACAACAAAAAAACTTATTGTTTACCCATAAATTTATGGGTTTTATAATTCTTATGTAACATGAGAATTGAAATCTCATGTTGTAGAAATAAAAAATATGTGGGACCCATATATTAGAAAAAATTATGTGTAGAACTCACATCAACACGGAAATCGAAGGGTGTGTAGAAAGATTGCAATTCTCATGTTAAATGAGAATTATAAAACCCTAAATTTATATAACAAATTTTTGGCATACTATTTACTTGTGCAACATGACTGACTAGCAATCATTTTATGCAATTCAGGAATATTATTACATTAATATATATTTTTAAAGAAAAAGTTTAGGAAAAAATTTAAATTTATAAAATATATATAATTAATTTAAATATAATTTAAAATTAATATTTAAAAATGATAAATATATATATATATATATATATATATATATATATATGTGTGTGTGCATAATTAGCTCAAAAGAATTATAAATTAAAATTCAAAAAAAATAATTAAGAATGACATAAATCACTTTTTAAGATAGAATAATCTAAAAATTAAATCACTTTTAAGAGATTATATTCTAATTTAATATATAAGAATAGAATCGATAAAATTGGAATGATGAAGGAAATCTCAATTTTCTAGGGTCAAGTATATATACTGAGATAGCTTAAAGTCTTAAACATAAGATGTGAATCAGGGTTTAAACTTTCACGTATTCAACCAAACTAGCAAATTATATACTTATCAAGTTATCATAATTGGTTCACAACTTCCCTCTCTTATAACTAAAAAGAAAAAAGAAGAAGCACCAATCACAGCTTAGATGAATTAGAAATACAATTTCAATTTTTATAACTTTCTTTTATATTTTATTTATGATTTTTATGCATTTTTAATTTTTTTGAATATTTTTTAAATAGATATAATTTTCGATTTTCAAGTTAAATGCGTCGTTGGCTACAAAGTGGGTCGAAGTCTCTGGTGTACTTTGGGTCAATATAACTTGTACAGAACTTCAAACTGTGTGAATGCCAAATTCAATGGGCCATTTGCAATATACAGTGAAATTTTTAAGTTGCAATAGGAAGAAATTCTTAGATCAATTAAATAATAAAATAAAAAAAAATCAATTTAATGCAATTGGTACATTGTGCCGTTACAGTGTGGTATCAGTATCCATGAAGAACTTGGCGCGACACCCTGAACTTTTCTTCCCAATGATTAATAGGGAAATTGATTGGGAAGCCAAGCCAGTTTAAGGTACCAAATACTTTGGATGTGCGTATTATATTATATTACCCGTGCGCTTAGCGAGGTTATTTTATATTTAATATACTGTTTACCAAAAAAAAAAAAATACTTAATAAATTATATTTTAATTTAGAGTTATAGATGTGAATTAGTCTTGTAAAGACAACAGCGACAGGGCATTTGGTCTAGTGGTATGATTCTCGCTTAGGGTGCGAGAGGTCCCGAGTTCAATTCTCGGAATGCCCCCAAGGCTTTCTTTTTTTTCTTTTACTCGTTTTTCTATGTTAAACTCCAACCTTTAAAAGTCAGCGGTCCCAAAACGCTTGCCGTCTGTGATTAAAAAAGACAAAGTCAACGTTTAAAATTTTGAGGAGGGAATAAATGATTATGAAAAAAAGTTATAAGAACCTAAAAAAAAATACAAGGTGATCATGAATGGGCTCATTGATAATGTACTATGCATCAATCATCTTATGAGAAAAGCTCTTATGGGCCTTGTTCACCCCTGTTTGCTTTCAATCATATTGGAATTGCGGTTATTTTTAACGATTGATAAGCAATTCCAAGTCTGCTTGATCCCTATATTTATAAAATAAGCAATATTTACTAATAAATATATTTAAAAAATATTTTTAATATTTATTATACATGTATAAGATATGCATAAGGAAAATTAAATATTTATATAAAATATAATATAATTAAGATTTGTTAAATTACTCGTTTCATCTCGTGACAAGGCAAAATAATATTCTAGCAATATCTCAAAATAGAATACTTTTCAAGTATAATATTTAAGAGCAATATTATTTAATACAAATATATAACATTTTATGAAAGCATTATAAATCATAATTAACTAATTAAGATAAATTGAGTGGAATCGAGAACAATTATTTTATAACCAGGACACAATCAAGAAAAAAAAGTTTTATGATGGTGTACATGTTTCACGAAAACTCCTTTGGTACTTTTAAGCCTTTGCTAATACTTAATTAGGCAATTTCAAAAATGGAATTGCAGTATCTCTCCAAATAATTGTCCAATTAAACCTCATAAATTTTGAGCCATGGAATCTATAGGAAACGAGTAAAAGATCAGTCAACTAAGTTGCAACTATTATTATATAATCGGATAAGCCTTTCAAAATATTTTATATGCTCCTATTAAGCCATTATCGATAGGAACAAGTAAAACATTTTCAACATTTTTATATGTAAGTATAATAAACAATGAAATACCCTTCTTTGTCTTAACATCACCCCAGTCCCTAGTATTAGAACATCTGTATATATAGTTTATGCTCCACAAAAACTCCACCACAATGTCTCTCACTCAAATTTCTCCGTTCAATATTAAAGAGCTTCTACTTGTAACTTAAGAAGCAAGCAACCATGGCAGGTGGAGGCGAAGGAAGAAACCTAGAGGAAACACCTACTTGGGCCGTGGCCGTTGTTTGCTTTGTTTTGCTCTTGATATCTATCATCATCGAGCACATCTTCCATCTCATAGGAAAGGTATATATATATATATATATATATATATATATATATATATATATATATATATATATATATATATATATATATATATATTATATGTGTGTGTGCATGCATTGATGCATATGTATATATATTTGAAGAATATAGCACAAAAAAGCTTTATACGAGTCACTTGAAAAGATCAAATCAGGTGTGAGTTTGAACCATCTATACCTCTAATTTAGGTTGCACCAACACCGACACAGTATATGACATGATATGACACTCTGACATGTTAGTTTTAAAAAAATATTAAATTTTAACATGTAGATGGGTTTTGATATTATATAATATTTTTAATTTATGTAGTGTATATTATATTTAGTATTCAATAATTTAATAAAAAAATAAAGTTAAACTTATAATACCCATTAATTTTGCAAAGAAACATAATATATCCCAAATGTTCATATTAAACTCATTAAATGTACACGTGTCACTATTTAATTTTTGTCACTAATTATTGCACCATGTGTACGTGTGCATGAGAGCAGTGGTTGAAGAAGAAGCACAAAAAAGCTCTATATCGGTAAGTGTTAAACACATACAAATCAGGTGTTTTCGAACTGTCATCTATAGCTTCTAATTAATGAAATTAAGTTTAAGTTTTTTTGCTTTGAATCGAGAATGGAAACTTTATTGTTAGATATTGATTTTTGACTTGGGGCAGAGCTTATGTTATTGGGGTTCATATCGTTGCTCCTAACGGTAGGACAAGGTCCAATATCAAGGATATGTATATCAGAAAAGGTTGCAGGGACATGGCACCCCTGCAGAATCAAAAAAGAGCATGAAGACCATACGCCAGAGCATAGAACCATTGGCCGGAGATTACTATCGTCGTTCATTGGTTCCGACAGCGAAAATTCCCGGCGTATTTTGGTGGCGGGAGGAAGTGACGTGTGTGCAGCCCAGGTGGGTTGGATTCTGTCTTAAATTTTATTTCAGAATGATTTAAGATTTTTTGTTTTTCATTTATAAAATATCATTTCTTAATTTTGTTTTTAAAGATTCTAATTCCTTTAACTTATTATTATTATTATTTTTTGGTTCATCGTTTCTCCCTTGCAAATGAGAAAAAGTTGCAATAAACATATTTATACTAGGATACGGATTCGTAATTTGAAATAAAAAAATTTCCAGAATACAAAACCGTTTCTTGGTAGAAATAAGTGTTGCTGCAAATTTTTCTATCTGCAGCTAGAGATGTATATGGATCGAATCGAATCGGATTTTTTGAAAAAACCGAATCGAATCGTCTTAAATGGTTAAGTTCGGAAGTAGTTCGGTTCGGAATCTGTTCGGGTCGATCCTCTTTTGAAAAGAAAAGAAAAATTAAAATTTTTAAAAATATGTTATAAAAATTAATTTGGTTTGGTTTGAAAACGGTTCGGTTCTTAAGATGGTTTTAAAATTGATTTGGTTCATGAAAAATAGGTTCGGTTTATGAAACAGTTTAAAACGGTTATTTTAATAGCAGTTAGAGAAGTTCGGTTCAGTTTCTTAATTATTTTCTACGCTCCATCACCCCTATCTGCGGCGACAACAGAGTTACTAATACTTTTTTTTTTTGTGGTAAAACTAATTCCTTTAATTTAGTTCTGCATATTCTTTCATTTAATTTTAAACATATTTTATCTTTTAGTTTATGAGTATAAAGCCTAATTCAGATCGGTTCTATGTGTTTTTTATTATATAAATGTGCAGGGTAAAGTCCCGTTTGTGTCATCAGAGGCTATTCATCAAATCCATATATTTATCTTCGTTCTGGCTGTTTTTCATGTACTATACTGCGTACTCACTCTGGCTCTGGGTACAGCTAAGGTAAAAACACATTCCAATATATATTCTTTTAGCAAATTTTATAACTCTTTGGATACATCTCCGAGTTACTTGTCTGGTTGAATTGCAATTCAATAGATGAGAAGGTGGAAACGATGGGAAGAGGAAACCAAGACACCTCATTACCAATTTTCACATGGTAATTAGTCGTCTGCATATACATATGTATATAAATATAGTTTATATATATAATGCTAGGGAACTCACATTTATAGGTGCATTGTGTGTTTATCACAGATCCGGAACGGTTCAGATTTGCTAGGGAGACGTCGTTTGGGAGAAGACACTTGAGTTTCTGGACCCAAAATCCTGTGCTCATTTGGATTGTAAGCCAAACCCATTTCTATGCTCTCTTTTTTCCCTTCCTTGAGTGAGTGTATTCATTTAAAAATCGATTTTAATAGACCACAGTATAGTCTCTCTTTTTTAAATACCAAAAAAAAAAAAGAAAAAAAAACTTTGAAGCTCTATAGCTAGCAAAAGTTTCTAATTTATGTATTTCTTTTTTGTATTTTCAGAAAGAAAAATAAGAATTTGTGGATGTATTCAGCAGTTTTTACTTGACTATTTTCTCTCCTTTACCTGATTGTAATCTGCAGGTTTGTTTCTTCAGGCAATTTGTAAGGTCAGTTCCCAAAGTGGATTACTTGACCTTGAGGCATGGATTTATTATGGTAATAACATTACATCCTTACCAATTTTACCTGGCAAAAAAAATTTAATAATTGCATTTAAATCAAATAATTACGTATTTAATATTATTTTTCAAATAAGTACGGATATACTGCACAACGTGATGTCCCTTTTGGGCATCACATGTAACGCCTCAATTGAGGCGTCTCAGTCTAAGGGGAAGACGCCCAAATGGGGCGTCTCTCATGAGATAGTGACACGTGTCACTTTTTTTCAAAAAAAATATTAATTTAATCATAAAACTTGTGAAGACCATAACTTTTAACTCGAGTATCCAAATCAGGTAATTCTTTTTTTGATTTCACATAACTTTTTGAGATCTACGTAATGACACCCCATTTGATATATTTTATCTCTCACAAACACAATTTTAATTTGCAATAATGATATTATAAGAGCGGTTAAACCCAGAAGCCTCAAAGTTCTGGATTTGTGATTTAATATAAAAAAATAAATAAAATTTTGTTTTGTGATTTGATATAAGCTTTTGGGCTATTATTCGTGGTCAGAAATTAATGATGACTTATGAATGTTTTTCAAAAATAAAATTAGCTAAATTAGGCGTGATTGCCTCTTGATTGAAACCCAATTTAGACGTGTTGGTAACGTGTCAAGTTTTGACACGTGTCACATTTTTTAACTCAGAAGCCTCCGAGTTCTACGTTTGTGATTTAATACAAAAAATAAATCAAGATTTGATGTGTGATTTAAATTAAAAAAAATAAAATTTTATTTTTATTATCAAAAAAATTTGGTTTGTGATTTAAATTAAAAGTAACAATTATTATTAATAAGGAAAAAAATATAAAGATTTGATTTGTGATTTAAACTCAAAAATTAATTTGAAAAATCTGTATTAATAAAGGAAATAATTAAATAAATATTCTAAATCTCTAAGGAAGAAGGATTACCTGATTTAAATTTAAATTATATTTGTGAAAAATAAAATATATCAAATGAGATGTCATTGCGTAGATCTCAAAAAGTTACGTGGAATCAAAAAAAGAATTACCTGATTTGGATACTCGAGTTAAAAGTTATGGCCTTAAGAAATTTTATGATTAAATTAATATATATATTTTTTAAAAGTGACACGTGTCACCACCTCATAAGAGACGCCCCATTTGGGCGTCTTCCCTTAGGGTGAGACGTTTAAATTGAGGCGTCACTTATGACGCCCAAAAGGGGCGTGACATTGTGCAGTAAATCCGTAATTATTTGAAAAATAGCATTTAATACGTAATTATTTGATTTAAATGCATTATTTTAATTTTTTTTTTGCCAATTTTACCTACCATTTCTTTAGCTAATCATTGATACTTGTTTGGTATGTTACTCTTTTTTTCCAGAACAAAATGATTTAGAATTTAACTTTTTTTTTTTTTGTAAATGATTTCACCTACAAAATCAACATTGCTCAAATTAGCTGATTATTACATTTTCCATTTTGTGTTTTACCTGCATTGAGCATTTAATGGAATTAACGTTAATTGATTTAGGCACATTTGGCGCCTCAAGGTAACCAGAAATTCGACTTTAGGAAATATATCAAGAGGTCTTTGGAAGAGGACTTCAAAGTCGTTGTAGAAATCAGGTTTTGTCCTTTATGCCCTCTACATCCCTTTTCTTTTTTTCTCTTTCTGGATTTTTACTGTCACAGATTTACAATTAGCAAGTGTACATGGTACTTTTTGAAAATAACAAATGTCATAATTTGATTTGCAAGTTTATAGTATAATTAACTGTTATCTTTATAATTTTTCAGTCCTCCAATCTGGTTCATAACAGTGTTGTTTCTCCTGTTAAATACTAATGGTAACCAAATACATCTTAGAACTCACTAGGCCGAATCTTTTTTACTGATTATTGTTGGTATATATACACTTAGCTTTATCATTCATGTATGCACAGGCTGGTACTCGTATCTGTGGCTGCCATTTGTTCCTTTGATTGTAAGCACATGCAATACCTTAGCTTAATTAATTATCACATATACAGTGAACTATTTTCTTCTACTATGGGTCCCAGATAGGGATTGTTAATGATATTTTGTATAATTAATGTCCCCAAAATGCAGATCGTCTTACTAATTGGAACCAAGTTGCAAGTGATCATAACCAAGATGGGTCTTAGAATTCAACAAGAAGGAGAGGTCGTAAAGGGCGTGCCAGTGGTGCAGCCCGGGGATGACCTCTTCTGGTTTAACAATCCTAGACTTATTCTCTACCTCATTAATTTTGTGCTGTTTCAGGTATGTGTATACTACTTTCCCAAAGCAATAACATCAATGTACTTGTTTTTATCACAAACAAAATTCATTCCTCTCAAACCAATACCATCTGTTTCTTTTCTTAACAGAATGCTTTCCAGCTTGCTTTCTTTTCATGGACTGCGGTGAGTCGTCAAAAATAAAATTCAATTAAGCTAGTACTCTTATCAATTAAAATGAAATCACTCACATGAAAATACTTAAAAATATGATCGAGACTTACGCAATTGTTATTATGTTAGTACTAAATTTCTATTTGCTTTTTTTTTCCTTTGGTGAGTGATGCTATCTTGTTATATACACCATTACCTTAACGGTAAAATTAATCTTAGCATAAGATATTGTCCCTCATGTTATGAAAAAAAAAAAAATTAAGATGAGATCCACTTTGATTTTATTTCACAACATGAAATATACTATCTTATACAATATAAGATTAGTTACCCTTACCTTAAATGTTTGATGAAACTCACTGTTTGAATATATTATTTTTCAGCTTCAATTTGGGATGAAATCCTGTTTCCTTTCGCGTACGGAGGATGTGGTGATCAGAGTCTTCATGGGGTGAGTCTCATTCCATTCCCTTTTAACTGGTACCACAATTTATCCAATTTTAGTGTAACTTCATGGAAAATATTTTCTTATGTTGCATGAGAATTCAATTATTATCCTTCGATTTGCGTGCAATTTTTTTTAATAATTGTGAGACCCACCACTAGTTGAGTTACAGTATAAATTCTCATGCAACATGAGAAAATCAAATCCCAAAATTTATTGCGTCCAATTAACACGGATGATTTTCCAGGGTCTTCGTTCAAATCCTTTGCAGCTACGTAACTCTTCCTCTTTATGCTCTCGTTACGCAGGTAATTTAATATTAATTTCATAAACAACTTCATTTCATTTTTCCTCTTCATTTATCAAAGTCATCGCATATCTTTACATATAGATAAAACCAACACTTCCCCTGATAGTTCATGTTCCTTTAAAAAAAGAAGAAGATTAATTTGAATCCCGCATGTCCTTATTTTCTTTTCACCTGTTAACATATAGACTCGCCTTTTTATGTTAAACAATTTTATAAGATACCCAATAAATCCAATCTAATAATTATTAATAGAAAAAAAAAAAAAAAACCATGTCCTTTATATATTAAATTTTTTTTTTTTTTAAAAGAGCTTGGCGAAAACAATTTAAGAATGAATGAAAATTGATTGATTGTGGGTGAGAACAGATGGGTTCAACGATGAAGCCAACAATATTCGACGAGAGAGTAGCCTTGGCTATAAGGAATTGGCATTGCACCGCAAAGAAGCACGTAAAACGGAGCCGTGGATCGGGGTCTGGAACTCCGATGTCAAGCAGGCCCACAACTCCGGCCCACTCCATATCCCAGGCCCACTTACTCCACTATGGCCCAATGGACATCAACCCCACATCTCCTATAAGATCCAACTCGTGCGAGACCGATTCCCCTTCACCCTCCAACTCGCTCCACCACAAAGCCGAAGTCAGTGCTGCTTGTTCTAGTTCAATTCATCAACATGAAATGGAAATGGGCCATCTGGCCCATGATCAACAAGAGGTCCATGAGCCCAGCTCTATTCTTGTCCGTTCAGATCTGACCCAACATGAGATTGATATTGAGCACAGCAAGGAATTTTCATTTGATGGAATGGCTACAAATAATATAAAATAACAAGGATGATGATGTTTACCGTACCAATTACCATCATATCGGAGGAAGCAATAAAGGAAGTTATTTTATTGTTTTGTTTATTATTTTATTTATTATTTGTTTAATGTAAATTATGTTGGCTTACAAAACTCGGAATTTCTGTAAACATATAATTTGTACATTAATAAGCATTGTAAACAAAAAAAACAATGATTGAATTTTTATTCTCATGTATGTGCAGAGAGTGACATTTATTTTGCTTTCAAGAAAAAACACATTTATTTGCTTCGCCGCTAGTCCCTGCATGTTTGACAGTTTTCACACACAGTCCGTGTATGCTTGACAGTTCGCACACACAGTCACTGTATACCTGACAGTTCATCCTGTCATCTATACACATACTTACATACTTGAACACTTGGTATATGTGAAAATAACTATTTTATTATAAAAAATATTTTTTATATAACTTTTATTATCATATTTTTAATTTATTTTATATTATATTTAATATTTGATAATTAAATAAAAAGTGAAATTAAACTTATAATATTCATCAACCCAAAAGAAACATGAGACATACCCATATATTTATATTAAATCAATAAAAAAATATATTATTCTCTTTTAACCTAAAACTTAAACCGGTAAATGAAAGTCCATCGCTGATATTAACTAAAAGTTTACCAACTTAAAATATCCAAATAAAAAATAAAAATTTCACTTGCATATTTTTTGTATAACTTTTAAGATTGTTTTTTTTTATAGTTATTTTAGATAATTTTATCTAATGTTTATCGAAACGATATTATTTTGGCAGAAATTATGTTGTTATTGTAATTTTAATTTATTTCGGAGTTATAATAATTTTTATCATTTTAATTTTAAACCCCAAAATAATATTGTTTAAGTGAACACAGAGTTATACTTTTTTTCTTAACTTTTATCGTCATCATTTATTTATTTTATTCAATAATGCGTGCAATGCCACAATCCTCGTCTGAGTAGATTTTCACCCAAAAGAAGACCATGAGACCCATATATTATTGTGTGTGCAACAAAAAATATTACTCTCATACAACAAATAACATAAGAAGTTTTTAACCTAAAACTTAAACCGGTAAATAATGAAAGTCCATCGATAATATTAACGAAAAGTTTACCAACTTAGCATTACTTTGTCTTTGTTATTTATACCTATGTGGAACGATAATGGTACTTAACCAAGTTAAATGCAAGGAGGAGGTAGACAAATACATTTACAAAAAATTAACATTAATCCGTGACGTTGTGTTGTGGGCCTTCAAAACGACTGTGTACGACATACGCGCAAAGCCAGTGGCAGAGAAAACCATGGGCAGCTACACGTTATATACCATCTACATTCTACATCATTCACTTAAGCAGTAAACCTGAAGCTAAAAGCTGACTGTTTATAGGTATGATCTTCTGAGATTATAATTGAATAGGCGATTATTAAATATATTTATTTCAAAAAATATTTTTAGGTAAATAAAAAGATCAATTTCTTTATTATTAGTTTTAAACTAATTTGGTTAGTTCTCTACTTCTTTTGTCATTTAATTTTTTTTTTGTGGGCCTTCAAAAACTGTGTATCGACATACGGCGCAAAGCCAGTGGCAGAGAAAACCATGGGCAGCTACACGTTATATACCATCTACATTCTACATCATTCACTTAAGCAGTAAACCTGAAGCTAAAAGCTGACTGTTTATAGGTATGTCATTTAACTTCTTATGTTATTCGAATTGATGACCATAACAATTTAATTATTAATTTTTCATTCCACTCATTAATCAGTCTGAATTATAAAAATAAAAATAAAAATTCCACGAACAAATATATTTGCATATGATGATCTTACTTCTAGAAATAAAAGTTATCTACTTCAACAAATACATCAACAAATAATATTTTGACATCGAAATATCTAAGTTAAATGACACAATTTATATTATTTTACTGTTACGAACTGATGACCATAACATTTTTATATATTTTTTTCATCTCCACTCATTAATCTATATCTGAATTATATAAATAAAAATTCCAGGAACAAATATATTTGCATATGATAATCTTACTTCCATAAATAAAAGTTATCTACTTAAACAAATACATGAACAAATGATATTTGGACATCGAAATATCTAAATGTATTTTTTTGTTTATTGGAAAAGATTATATTAGAATGAGAAATTTTATATTTACTAATACATCAACTGTTGTGCTCCTTAACTTACAGGTGGCAGAGCAAGAATACAGATGGCGCCCCCCTTTTTCAATTTGACAATCATTGTGTGCTAGCTCTGCTTTCTCTAGATATATAATATACCACTGCTGAGTGCATACCAATTTTTTTGTTTTAAACATTAGGGAGTGATAAAGAGAAATGGAAATGTTGAAGGAATTGTTGGGAAGGTTAAGTCAATATTGGTATGCGATGGTGTGCTTGGTAGTGGTTGTGATGTGGGTTGCAATTCACCATGTTTGGGTTGGGGATTATGAGAAGCCTCATAGCAATCGTGACCGTACCACACGGCGTCTTCGTCCCTTGCATGGTCCACCTCTTCATCTTCGCCTTCCGCCCCACAACTCATCCCTTTTCTAGCTTCCTAGCTACCTTTTCAGCAACCTGGTGTGATGCATGTAGTACATTTGTGGAAGGATTCAACTTTGTAGTTTGAACTTCAATTTTTTTTTTTTTTTTTTGAATAATCAATCTTAGTTACCTTCTGAGACTAATCAGATTCCTCGGTATCCTTACTTATGGGAATAATTCGAAATAGGAGACTATAATTTTGAATTATTGGCTCTTGTCTTCACCTTTCTCAATTCCCTGTAACCAACTATCAGCCCAACTTGGGTTACTTCAATTTCTTTCTTCATCAAGACCAGCCACGTACATAGTACTAGTTTATGTGCTTATGTTTAATTTTAAAAGCTTGGAGTTTTCTTTCTTGTTGGATAAAAATTTAATATTTAACTAACCATTCTACTACCATGCAGTTCATCAATTACTATATGGTTGTTTTAGTTTAACCGGTGATTTCCACTTTGAGTCGCTGTTTTGTAAAGACAATTTTGCCGCGTGGTCTTGATTGAATTAATCAATTTTGAATTAATCGATGGAGAAATCTATATCATTTTTTTTGTAAGCAGAGAAATATATATATATATATATATATATATATATATCGCAAAATGATTTCTCCAGCTGCTGCACACACAGCTAGCCAGGATCCGCTTTTGGATCCTATTTTTTATTTTATTTTTTAAAGCTATGGGGCCCATTTTTCTGTGTGAACTGTCTACGACAGTTGTAGAAATGATAAGCTTTTATATATATATATATATATATATATATATATATATATATATATATATATATATATATATATATATATATATATATATAAGCTTTTGTTTTGTCCTGTTACAGAAATAAAAAAAAAATTCCTACAAAGAAAACGACAAACTAGATGATAATAAAGAAAATAAAAAATGCATTGAATTCAAAGATTTCTGTTGTCATATATATATATATATATATATATATATATATATATATATATATATATATATATATATAATACCTAAAAAATTTGTTTGATAAAACAAAGAAAGTCCTTATTCATAAAGGATTCAGTTATTAAAATGTTTTTCTTTCAATAATAATCACATAATTTGGTTTAAAATGCTGCCAATAATATATATGTTAAAAATTTAGGTTTTTTGCAACCAAAAATAAAATAAAAATAAAAAAATTAGTTCGTTCAATGAGTTGTTAGTTCAACCCACCGTCAATGTTAACTGTGATTAAGTTAAATTTATATAATAATATATATTATATATAAAATTTAAAATATTATATACAACAAATAGAATTAATGTAATGATCAACCATTGATATATTCGGTCCAAGATAGAATGGCCAAATCATACACAATTGAAGGTTGAAGGATGAAGATTGTGGGTCTCAATGATGTTGCAAGATAGTCTCGTACAATGGTGGAATAGGCTTTTTCTAGAAGTGTTTATGTTGCAGCTTTGGCGCAATAAAAGTGATTAAGGAGGGTACCTGCAAAGACACTCCGACGCTCAAATCAGTATCAATTTGATGTGTATAAATACTATTTATAGTGTGCTATGTGTCGTCCTACGTGGGCGACATCTCTTCTTATTGATGATTTAGGGTGGTTGCCCTTGTGTCACATAGTGCCCTTCAAGCTATTCTTTAATAAACAAATTTAAATGCTAATATGTTTTCGTAGAGCAGTGACAAGTTGAAACTATTCCATCTATACTGGCTCTTATGTGAGGTGGACCTTATCAGATCTTTATGGTTTTCCATACTCCTTAAATTTTACCTTGCAGCTTAGCGCGAGCACGATGGTCTGCACAATGAAGACGTTGTGCTCATCGCCTCTTAGTCCCTCTTAAGCCTTTAACTACCGGAAAAATTTAATATGTTCCAGGACCACTGAATCTTTTGGTGCTTCCTCTCACAACATTAATTTTCTCTTTCCTTTTTTACCTTTATTATTTTCCCACTTTCCCATTTTACCCTCCTATTTACACTAAAAGACCACCTAAAAATGGTGGTCCCGGTTCACACAAAATAACCTCCTAACTACCGGAGCTAAATTTTATTGGATCAAACTATCAAGTATGTTGCTTGTTATACCTAATCACACAAAAAATAGTAAATCACATAAGATGTAGTTTTTATCAAGTTTGTACAAAATATAAGTAGGTTTGTAAAAATAAATTAGAAAATTTCTGGTTAACCTATTTACCCGTTAAATATAAGAGAAAAACTTTTCTCAATAGGAAAAAAAAACTTATCTCACACTCGAATAAAGATGTGGGGCCACCTTTCTTTTTAAAAAATAAAAGATAAAAAAAAAATTGACACAAAATTTGATGTGAGAGTAAGAATGATTTCTTCTCTCCTATGAAAGGAGATAATCATTGTCGTAAATATAAAGAGGAAGGATATTCTAACTACTAAAATTTTCTACTACTAACTTACTACCTATTTAATCACCATTGAATCAAAGAGAGAATGTTAAAAAGTTTTTGAAAAAAAGTGAAAAGGTTGATCCAATGGTGATTAAATAGGTAGTGAGATGCTACTAGAAGATTTTGGTATTATGAATATCCCTTCTCAAATATAAATTGGTAGATCTTCAAAAATATTAGCATTGTAATTTTAACTTGATTCATTTAGCATATAGGTTAAACAAGCTAATTCATTTTTTTATTTTTATTTTTTTGATAAACACAAGCTAATTCATTTAACTTGTAAGATGGGTCGGTTTATTTATTTATTTATTTTTAACAATAATGCAACTACGATATTTAACACAGCAATAATGTTAATTTCTTTTTCTAAAAGAAACATAAAATAAACTAATTTAAGAATTTCAACTAACAAGTTGTTTAATACTACATAAGACTAAAAGAGATGTGCCGGTGCATAATTGCGGTGGGTGGAAAGTCGAAACTAATTGACCTAGAATCCCATCAAAGACACGGAAAAATCTATTACCAATCAACATATTAGATATTAGAGTTGTTGAGTAATCAAATTTCTGTAGAATAGATATCATTTTTTTTTTTTAAAAGCAGTCGTCTACAAGAAAAATAAGTCAAAATTAACATCATGATTTTATATTATCCTTTTAAGCAATAGGAATAGATACTTCCTTATTAAAAAAATATGTATATGAGAAAAATAATAATAATAAAAAAATAACACAAGTAAATTATTTTTATTATATTTAATAAAAAAATGTACCGAATATATATGTGGCACAGAAAACATTTTTCCTTCTAAGAGTAAAGATGCCACTTGTAACTTGCAAGTCCAACTTCATCTAAGATCTTCTTTTTTTTTTTAATTAGAAAAAACCAGGATAAGCACAAAATATTAAGAAACTCAAATAATACCAATTTTGATTAAACCATTCTAATTTGCACTCTTTTCCATTTCTCAACGCCTCTGTTTTCTTCTTCTTTTTCTGCTGCTTCTGCATTTCCACCACTCTGCGACATGGCCAAAGGAGCCTCACAATCTCAGTCCTCGGTTTCCGCACCCACGCGACCAGGGGGCATGGCTCCCCGCGGATCTGCTGCCGCCACAGCCGGCATGCGCCGCCGCCGTCTCGGCGGAGGAGGAGCCGGAAACAGCTCTGCCGGGGGAGGGGGAGGCTCCGGCGCCGGAAGTAACATGCTGAGGTTCTATACGGACGACGCCCCTGGGCTGAAGATTTCGCCGACGGTGGTGCTGGTGATGAGCCTCTGCTTCATCGGCTTCGTGACGGCTCTCCACGTGTTCGGGAAGCTCTACCGCTATAAATCTGGCGGTGGCGTTTGATTTTAGGATCCGATAACTTAGGTTTCCGATCCTTTTTGGATTTGTAGTTCTGATCCGTACCCTAAGCGCTTCATTTTCGGTTCTCCATTCAAAACGCTGCGTTTTTTTAATATATTTTTTTTTTTTGTTCCCCTTTCCCACTTGCTATTTTGTAGCTGTGAATGAAATGAATGAATCTTCTTTCTTACTGTTGTTGAAGGAGAAGTCGTTTCTTTTGGCCTTTCTGTGAAATTCGATCTGTTTCATTTATCTTTAGATCACTTTATTTTAGTACTTTAATTTCTTTTTTATATAGAAAAGAAAGTATCCATAGGACAAGTTATGTTTGATGATAGAGCTAGTTTGCTTCGTTGTTATCAATGTAGCTTAGTTTATAGTATACGAATGTCATAATTTGATTTGCAAGTTTATAGTATAATTAACTGTTCTCTTTATAATTTTTCAGTCCTCCAATCTGGTTCATCACAGTGTTGTTTCTCCTGTTAAAAACTAATGGTAAGCAAATACATCTTAGAACTCACTAGGCCGAATCATTTTACTGATTATTGTCTCCGTATGTATTTACCTTTCCTTGCGCCATTTGTCCCTTTGATTGTAAGCACATGCAATACCTTAGCTTAATTAGTTATCACATATATATTGAACTATTTTCTTCTACTATGGGTACAGATAGGGATTGTTAATGATATTTTGTATAATTATCGTCCCCAAAAATGCAGATCGTCTTACTAATTGGAACAAAGTTGCAAGTGATCATAACCAAGATGGGTCTTAGAATTCAACAAGAAGGAGAGGTCGTAAAGGGCGTGCCAGTGGTGCAGCCTGGGGATGACCTCTTCTGGTTTAACAATCCTAGACTTATTCTCTACCTCATTAATTTTGTGCTGTTTCAGGTATGTGTATACTACTTTCCCAAAGCAATAACATCAACGTACTTGTTTTTATCACAAACAAAATTCATTCCTCTCATACCGATACCATCTGTTTCTTTTCTTAACAGAATGCTTTTCCAGCTTGCTTTCTTTTCATGGACTGGGGTGAGTCGTCAAAAATAAAATTCAATTAAGCTAGTACTCTCATCCATTAAAATGAAATCACCCGCATGAAAATACATAAAAATATGATCGAGAATTATGCAATTTATATTGGGAAGGATAGTGTAACAATATAGTTGTGTAACTACCAATCAATAGAACCGTTAGATCGATTATGTTGATCCAACGGTTATATTCATTTCCATCTTTGTATGGTCATGATTTCTCATATTTAATGCTTTCACTTTAAATATGGGGAATCATAACCATACAAATATGGAAATAAATATAATCGTTGGATCAACATAATCGATCTAACGGTGAGATTGATTGGTAGTAACACAAATTGGTTGTTACAATATCCTTCCCCATTTAAATTAGGGAAAACTATTTGTGCTTTAAAAGATGTAAGTTGAGTACTTTTAATTTTTTTACTCTATGTACTCCCGATCTATGAAGCACCGACACTTCAAAAATCCCGACGTGTCGTGTCCGATACTTCCCGACACTCTCGGACACTCCGACACTCCCGACAATCCAACACACGTTATAGAAATTCAAAAAAAGGTTTAAAGGTTACATTGCGTTGAGCTTTTAGTTCCAACTATTAGATTCGTTGGATTACGATTACTATTTTATTGAGTTTAATATAAATATTTGGGATATCTTATATTTTTTTTTGCAAAATTTATGAATATTATAAGTTTAGATCCATTTTTTTATTAAATTATGGAATATTAAATATAATATACACCACATGAATTAAAAATATTATTTAATATCAAAACGTGTCCTAACGTGTCGAAATTTAATATTTTTTTGAACTAACGTGTCGGAGTGTCGTGTCGTATCGTATCATGTATCCCGTATCAGTATCGGTGCTACATAGCTCCCGATAATACACAATTATAACATGAAAAGTTGCTTTTTTTTCTCTCTCCTCATAACAACTGACGTGAAAAGTGAAAAAGAAAATATTAGTGGATTCAATGGCGGACCCAAGAATTTTATCGAGGGGGTCGAAAAATAAAAATACTTCTTCATAAATGAAAGTACTTTAAATACAATACAGACTTAATTTGCAAAAAATTGAAAGAAATATATTACAGAAATTAAGATCACTCCAGTTGACTCTTACTCTACGTGTTTTCATAATTTTCAGACCACGAATAATAACCAAGAAGCTTATAGCATTAATCATTAATTTCAAAAATAAAATTCTTCTTCATTTGAGATTTAGAATACTTATTTAATTATTTCTTTTATTAATACTGATTTTTCAAATTAATTTTTAAGTTTAAATCACAAATCAAATCTTTACTTTTTTATATATTAAATCACAAACCCAGAACTGAGAGGCTTCTCGGTTTAACCGCTTTTAAAATACCATTCCTGCAAATTTAAATTGTGTTTGTGAGAAATAAAATATGTCAAATGAAATGTCATTGCGTAGATCTCAAAAAGTTATATGAAATCAAAAAAAGAATTACCTTATTTGGATATCCGAGTTAAAAGTTATGGCCTTTAGAGTTTTTACGATTAAATTGGTTTTTTTTTTGGAAAAAAAATTTTGTGACAAGTGTCAACACTTGATAAGTGACGCCTAAATTAGGCGTGATTGCCTCTTGAGTGACGCCTAATTTAGGCGTGATTGGTGACGACCAAATTGGTCGTTATATTGTGCAATAAATAAGTAATTATTTCCAAAAATGTCATAAATTCGTAATTTTTTATTTAAAAACCAATATATAATTTTTTTTTTTGCCGTATTTTCACATCGATAATGAAATAGGAATAGAAATAAAAAATGAGTGTTATGTGATATGGAGAAATTTTATATTATAAATTTTTTAAAACAAATAATTTAATAATATTACTCAAATCTTATTATATATATATATATATATATATATATATATATATATATATATAGAATTTTTTTTTTAAATTTTGGGGGCGGTGGCCCCCTATCCCCTTAGGTGTAAAGAAAAGTGGATTGAGGGCATACTCTGGGTTCCAATTCATCATTCTAAGAAGGGCTCACAATTTGGGTGACGAGTAGACGGGTTCATAATTCACTTGGTTATCTTATCCGGGTATTAACACTTGGGTTTACTGGTTATGCCTAAATAGGTCCATCCGAGCTACAAACCCGGAACGATTTATATTATTCTCTAACACACATTCTTAACAAGAGCCCTTTTGGCTTGAATTATGAATATTGCACAGGCTCAATTTTTTGGTTTATCTTATACTCATTTTAATTCCACTCATAAGTGAGGGGCGATAAGGATCAAATTCGTGACCTTGTGGTCACCGCCAATGCCCCCCACAACTCTTCCCTTTTCTAGTTTGTACTTTAATATCTTGTGATCAAATTCGTGACCTTGTGATCAAATTCGTGACCTTGTGATCAAATTCGTGACCTTGTGATCAAATTCGTGACCTTTGTAGTTTGTACTTTAATATCTTTTTTTTTTCGATAACAAATCTTAATTATCTCTTTGAAACGATCCAAATTTTGACAATGTCATGGAACAGTGACCAAAATGCCATATTTTGTCAAAATTTTTACCCAAATGCTATGCGAACAATATTTTTTACCAGACTGTCATATGTCGTAATTCGCTACCACTGGTAGCGAATTTCGTGGCCAATAATTTCGTGACATGTGGTCATATTGCAGACAAAATTCGCTACACAGTGTAGCGAATTATGACACGTCAGCTTTTTCATGCGAAAGTGTGACACGTGTCAAAAAATCATTCGCGAACATAATTTGCTACACAGTGTAGCGAATTACTACCTGCTTGACACGTGTCATTTTTGCTGACTGTGCATTCTGATGTGGCATAATTCGTTACACGGTGTAGCGAATTATTTGCAAGCATATTTCGCTACACAGTGTAGTGAATTATGCCACGTGGCATTCTCGGAAAATTTACTGTTAGCGCGGCAGTCTGATAATCTTTTTGGCCAGGTGTGGCAAAATGGTCACTATTCCCAATGTCATTGCCTATGAGAATAATTCGGAGTTTGAGGCTGTGATTAGGGATTAATGTATTTTTTGTCTCTTACCAAAAGCCCACTCCCCGATATGACATTTGATGGGATTCGAATTGTGATTATTGTCCTCACTTGCTCAATCTCCTGCAACCAAATTCTATGAAGCACCGAAACTTCAAAAACCCTGACGTGTCATGTCCGACACTTCCCGATACTCTCCGGCACTCCGACACTCCCCGACACTTTAACGCGCGTTGTAGAAACTCAAAAAAAGATTCAAAGGTTGCGTTGCATTACATTTTTAGTTTTAACTATTAGATTCGTTGAATTACTATTACTATTTTATTGAATTTAATATATATTTATGATATCTTATGTTTCTTTGCAAAATTGATGGGTATTATAAGTTTAGCTTCTTTTTTTGTTAAATTATTAAATATTAAATATAATATATGCTATATAAATTAAAAATATTATTCAATATCAAAACGTGTCCTAACGTATCGAAATCTAACATTTTTTAGAATTAACGTGTCGGAGTGTCGTGTCGGAGTATCCCATGTCGGTATTGGTGCTACATAGACCAAATTATCCGCCCCACTTGGGTTACTTCAATTTCTTTCTTCATCAAGACTGTAAGAACCCACACCGCTAATTAAGGTAATTAGCGAATTAATTATGATAATTAGGAAATAATTCCATAATTGACCCTAATAATTATTAATGGGCTTAGATAATCATATTGAGTGAGTAAAAATGCTGAAAGTCGCCTTTCGGAAGAAAAGCACAGATACCGGTTCTGCTACTCGGTATAAATGCGTACCGGAAAAGTATCCCGGAAAATTATAACGAACGCATGATAATTACTAGAATATTATGTAGGACTTGTAAAACAAGTTTCAAGTCAAAATGACGTAATCTGATGCCAGAACTGATACTGGCTATGGAAAAGCGCGTACCGGAAAGGTGCTCCGAAAAATAAAATAAAAATATGACAAATCTTAGAAAAATGCATAGGTCTAGAATCCGAAGTTTGGGATCAATATCTTTTACTTTGCGATTAAGGCTAATACTGCGCGATTAGTGACTTTGCCTATAAATAGACCCATTAAGGGCACAAAACCCTAGGTCTAAATTCTCTTCACATGAGTGTGGGCTGCAGCTTGTGTCTTGCATGCAGCCACCCTCTTCCTTGCTTGGTTGCCACCAAGTTTTCATCTTTCCTTCTTCTTTCACACTCTCCTTCTTGTAAACACTTGTGAGTGGCCTTGTGAGTGTGAGAGGTGGTAGTTTCTGAGTTGAGAAACCTGTGTGTGTGTAGTTAGTGAGCATGAGTTTGAAGCTTTAGTAATGGCTACTTTGTGGTAGTCATTGTGAGCTTCAAAGTGCCTTCTTGTGGTGCAAGAACCCACCTTGAAGTGCCATTTTCGTGCTCCTACTTAGGCTGAGTTTGAGGAACCTTGGGAGAGCTCCAAGAGCACAACTTGCCTCTGTTTTGAACTTTGGTAAGTTACCTCTCTATGATCATGGGTTTAAATGCTTAAAAATGGAACCTTGATGCATGTATTGAGCTAAGTTAATAACTTAAGGGTGGGGTAGGTTAAACACACCTAGAAATGCATGTTTAAGTGTCTTTAATCGGTTAAAAAGTTGAACCTATGGATTGGATACTCACGAAATGCAGAAAATGCATTCTGTCGTGAGATATCCGGATATTGTCGGGCAGATATCCGGATATCAGTATCCGGATATGATATCCGGATATCCATATCCGGATATGGGGACAGCAACGAACCTGTTTCGGTAAAAATTCGATATCTTGAGCTACAGAGCTCCAAATCGAGTGCCGTTTGGACCTATGTGTAGCTAACACATAAGGCTATAACCCTGTAAAATTTCGTAGCCATTGGATAAGTGGTTTGATCTCAGTGTTAGTTTAAAGTCGCATCTTGGGTGCTGGAAATTCAGTTGGCAGCAGTCACTTTGCGAAAATCATAACCGGAGTTATACAACTCCGATTGAGACATAAGATATGTCGTTGGAAAGCTTGTGAGGTCTAGTTTAACATATTAAAATCTCAGAATTTTTGGTAAAGAATTACAACTGCAGTTTTAATAAAATGGAACCTTGGGAGTGATATCTCGCGAAATGCAGAAACTGCATTCGGTCGTGAGATATCCGGATATTTGTCGAACAGATATCCGGATATTGATATCCGGATATGGGTACTGGGTATCCGGATATGGTATATCCGGATATGGTCAGTGTGATATCCGGATATGGCATATCCGGATATGTCCCTTGTGATATCCGGATATCCTGGGATTTCGCAGGTAGCTGTGCTGTGTGAACAGTAAGCTATTGGGGGTTTGTGGACCCTAGATTAAGGAAGTTGAACTTCTGTAATTAATAAACTAAGTCAGAATCACATGATTAAGGGCTTATGGCTTTGTTGGAAGCCTTGAGACGTAAAACGTAAAAGAAAGGCGTAGTCTTTAAGTTGTATGCTTGTGATGCATGATTATTAATGTATTATTGGTCCATATCAGATTGTGATACTGCTGTTGTGGACTTGTGAGTGGTTGGACTCTTGGCTTGGATAGCTAGCTTGCAAGGTAAGCTTTCGTGTCCTCGGTTTGGCCATTTTGATGTTCCACCATGTCCCATGGGGATGGGTTTATGCATGCTGTGTTACATGCTTTGATTATTTTGGAAATGCTGTTGAGCTGTTTATATGTAATGAGCTATTATGATATGCATGTGGTGTCCACCTAGACGGCAATCCTGAGTATGTAGTACATACAAGATGGAGAAGCATGTGGGTGAGGTGCAGGTAGTATCCATGTACTCATGTAGGCATAGACGTATTCCTACATTTCTCTGGCCAGTAGATTTGAAAGCACACATGACATGATTAATTGCTGCATCGCATGATTTTAGAACTTATATTGTAATACTGTTTTTAGAACTTATATTACACATGTAAGTGAGCTTGGGGTGGAGACTCCTTGAGGACCCCTTGTCTTACTGAGATTTCTTGTTAGAGATCTCACCCCACGTTTGGGGACGCTTATTTCAGGATCAGGTAATGTTGAGGGCTCAGGTGGCAGGAGGCCAGAGTTGAGCTGATATTCTGATATGCTGTCTTGCTGGATTGCTGTTATGTTTTCTGCTTATTTATGTTAAGTTTATGTTGAGACTATTTGTGGGCATTGTTGCCTTATTTGGTGAGCATGGGGTTTGTCCATGCCACATGATTGTGTTATTGTCCTTTTATTTTTAATGTTATAATTAATGTATCAGGATTTTGACCCAGGCTACTTGTGTAGTCCTGCGGTTCTAGATACACACATTATATTTATGTACGAGGTATTCAGTTAGTTGTCTTGCAATTTACATACAGGCAGTATTTTTATGAAAATGATTAAGTAATCAAGTTGGTTAAGTTAATGACGTCATAATTGAATTAAAGAAAAAGTTATTCCGCATTTTAATTAAGCGTGGCTTAATACGATAGTGTGTTAACAGACCGGGTTAACACGGGCTGTTACAAAGACCAGCCATGTACATACTACATAGTACGGGACACTGACCAAAGTGCCATGTTTGGACAAAAAAATCATCAGACTGCCACGCCAACATAAAATTTTGCCAAAATGCCGCGCGACATAATTCGCTACATAGTGTAGTGAATTATGTATGCAAGTAATTCGCTACACAGTGTAGCGAAATATGCCACGTCAGGATGCTTCGAACCAAAAAAATGTCAAGTTCAAAATTGTTAAAATTCGCTACGCGTTGAAATTCGCTACATAGCGTAGCGAATTTCAACAATCTTGACACAACACTTTTTGGTTCTGACGTGGCATATTTCGCTACACTGTGTAACGAATTACTTGCATGCATAATTCGCTATACTGTGTAGCGAATTATGCCGCGTGGCATTTTGGCAAAATTTACTGTTGGTGTGGCAGTCTGATAATTTTTTTGTCCAAACGTGATAAAATGGTCACTCTCCCACATAGTACTAGTTTACGTCACTATGCTTAATTTTAAAAGCTTGGAGTTTTCTTTATTGTTGGATAAAAATTTAACTAACCATTCAACTACCAAGCAGTTCATCAATTACTATATGGTTGATTTAGTTTAACCGATGATTTCCACTTTGAGTCCCAATGTTCTAAAGATAATTTTGTCGCGTGTTCTTGATTGAATTAATCAATTTTGAATTAATCGATGGAGAAATCTATATCTATATATAATATATGGGATATATTATTCTACCAATCATTTTTTCTGCCTACATTTGCCTACCACTCTAAAACACCATTAGATTATAATATTTACTTACATTTATCTTTTACTCTTTTCTTGAAATTCTGATCTAACAGTGTTGGAGGATGATAGACAAAGATAGACAGAAAAATTGTTATAAAAAAAAAAGATAGGCAGAAAAAACGGTAGATAGAATAACTTACTATAATATATATATATATATATATATATATATATATATATATATATATATATATATATATATATATATATATATATATATATATATTTTCTTATGTCACACATTCAATGTATAGGTGGGATCCACAAAAAAATAAAAAAACAAAAGAATAAAAATGGGACCCACCTTTTGATTGTGTGTAACATGAGAATCTTTTCTCATGTAAAATGAGAAAAGATTAACCCTATATATATATATATAGGTTTTATAATTCTCATTCAACATTAGAATTAAAATTTTCATACACACCTTTTGATTTCCGTGTTGATATGAATCCTACATATAATTTTTTCTAACACATGGGTCCCACATACTTTTTATCTCTATAACATAAGATTTCAATTATCATGTAACTTGAGAATTATAAAACCCTATATATATATATATATATATATATATATATATATATATATATATATATATATATATATATATATGTTTTTATAAGAGTTATGTTGTAGGAAAAGTGGTTGTGTAATGTTATAGAGATTCGTTTTGCGTGCCAGAGTTTTTTTTTTTTTTTTTTGCTGGGGGCCCCACAAAATGTTGTGTGTGTAGAAAATTTTTTGTGGTCATGTTAAATGATAGATGATAAACCCATATATATATATATATATATATATATATATATATATATATATATATATATATATATATATACCTAAAAAATTTGTTTGATGAAAAAACACCGTCCTTATGCATAAAGGATTCAGTTATTAAAATGTTTTTCACATAATTTGATTTAAAATGCTGCCAATAATATATATGTTAAAAATTTAGGTCGTTCGATGAGTTATTAGTTCAGCCAACTATCAATGTTAACTATGATTAAATTAAATTTATATAATAATATTTAATACACATAAAATTATAAATATTATATACAACAAATAGAATTAATCTAATGATCTGTTATATGCAAGGGTAAAAAGCTATGAAGCACCGACACTTCAAAAACCCTGACGTGTCATGTCCGACACTTCCCGACACTCTCGGACACTCCGACACTCCCCGACACTCCAACACGCATTATAGAAATTCAAAAAAAGGTTCAAATGTTGACTTGCGTTGAGTTTTTAGTTCCAACTATTAGATTCGTTGGATTACGATTATCATTTTATTGAGTTTAATATAAATATTTGGGATATGTTATGTTTCTTTGCAAAATTTATGAATATTATAGGTTTAGATTCATTTTTTTGTTAAATTATTGAATATTAAATATAATATATACTACATAAATTAAAAATATTATTTAATATCAAAACGTGTCCTAACGTGTCGGAATCTAACATTTTTTAGAATTAACGCGTCGGA